>VURO01029041.1:0-54214 GCA_015108175.1 Pelvicachromis taeniatus | reverse complement strand
CTGCCGGAAAAGGGTGGAGTGCCCACTCCGGGTCAGGGACGAGTCCTTGCCCCAAGTGGAAGAGTTTAAGTATCTCGGGGTCTTGTTCACGAGTGACGGGAGAAGGGAGCGGGAGATCGACAGACGGATCGGTGCTGCGGCTGCAGTAATGCGGACGCTGCATCGGTCTGTTGTGGTGAAGAGAGAGCTGAGTGTAAAAGCGAAGCTCTCAATTTACCGGTCGATTTACATCCCTACCCTCACCTATGGTCACGAGCTGTGGGTAGTGACCGAAAGAACGAGATCGCGGATACAAGTGGCGGAAATGGGCTTCCTTCGAAGGGTACCTGGCCTCTTCCTTAGAGAGAGGCCAGCCTGGAGGGGCTCAGAGTAGAGCCGCTGCTCCTTCACATCGAAAGGAGCCAGTTGAGGTGGTTTGGGCATCTGACAAGGATGCCTCCTGGGCGCGGTGTTCCGGGCATGTCCCACCGGGAGGAGGCCCTGGGGCAGACCTGGATGAACTGGAGATCGCAACCTTGTGAGGAAAACGCAGGGAGGTGCCTCTCATATTGAGACATCTCACTCATGCTACTCTGATAACTTGGGTTACGCAAGTAACCTAAAGTTTTTACCTGTTTTAGCAACAGGTTGAAAGAGTATTTTTTTTAAATGAAATTGTTACAAAAAATACTTTATCTTGACATTGTCCTTTTGCAACTGGCAACACATTTATTTCTGAAAATGCAAAAATATATATGGGTTTCAGCTGTAAACCAATTCAGTACTTTTTTAATTAATCATATTGTCCTAAATGAACCAGAAGTGTGTCACAAAGTGAAACTGAATTGGATTTACAATATATTATATAGCTAATATAGCCATCTATAAAAAGGAATCAGTTCTCAAACTTTCTATAATTGTAACCAATATGTGACATTTTTTGACAAGTAGAAGATTTTAACACTAAAATTCACAAGTTCCACAATTTTATATTTTTTTATATTATTTTATTATTGACTTCTAAATGCAATGTTTTCATACTCTAAAGCTCTGCAAGCACTGGCACATATGAAGATGAGGATAACTACCTATGGAGAGGTCAGCAATACAACTATCATCAAACTTATTGATGAGGTATGCCTATATAAAATGATATTATTATATTCATAATATATTAAAATAAATTTTGCTTTGTGGATTCTTTAAACCTGCTTTTGAAAATGAGGTAAACATTCAGATGTTTAGTCTTTGTGTTTTCTCTCTGTTTAGTTTTTTAGCAACCACATCCTGAATGGAACAGCCCACACTCTCTCTGTGACAAGCATTCAACAAGTGAGAGTTGGCCCATAAAAGCTTCGTATGGACAGAAGTCAAAAGTGACTGAATGAAGACAACAATTCAAGGATGTCTTTGTTTTAGCATAACGTGAAGAGGCAGTATGCCTAAGCTGTTTTAGCATATCTTGAAATAAAGCAAGCCATCACAGTTACAAGACAAAAAACAAGAATTTCTGAGTATATCAAAATTACGAACAGCTTTGTAATTCCAGACTTTTGGTTGGAAATAGGACACCCAGATTTACAAGCCAAGAAAAGTATTTCTGAGTAAAAAAAAAGATTAAATTACATCCAGCTTTGTAATTCCACACCTTTGGTTGTATTTTACATAAATGTGAGAATTGGAAATGTACTCTTGGTTTGAGTGTCAACTTGCAAAGTATAATAGGGAACTCAATCCAGGAAATTTGACCTGTCACAGATTTGTAATTTGCATTTTCAGTTCTTCAGCTCGAGAAGCCGAGGTCACTCTCACAAGCCTAGTATCCAGAAAACTGTAAAGCTGGGTTTTTGCTCCCTCCGCCTTTCTTTATACAAACAAAGAAAAGTGTGTCAAGCATACCAAGTGCATGAATATTGTTACTCAGAACGGGAAAATCAATTGTCTGTCAGGTATTATTAACAAAATGTGTTATTTTGAGTGATTCTGTTGTACTCAAGGTCACCTTCCCAGTTCAGTTTATTGGCAAGACAGAATTTGAAAGCACTCCTTTGTATTTTACTTTAAAGTATAACTAAAATTTGGAGGAAGTCCAACATACAGTGTGCTCAGAGGAAATCTGAGAAAGTTTCTGTCATGCAGGCTCACATTGATGAATGAGTGTTTAAATACCTTATTTGGCAAACTTGCCTCTCTTGCTATTCAAATATTAGTTGCATATTAATGTTGAGATAATTTTTTTTCTTAGCTATAAGCCTATGCAATATATACATTTTCTATTATACTACACTACTTTTGTTTCTAATTATTTTTGCACTAAAATTATATAGTGTAATGTAAACCTGTCTTTATAAGTTACCCAAAACTAGCTTTAATGCATTCCTGAGTAATGTGTTACTGTAATCATATTGCAATTTTTAGTTACATGGTAATACAATGCCATTGTATTACCATGTAACTAAAAATTGTTTTTTCCATATAAGATTCTTGATGAATGTGGGTTGTTGTTATTCAGCCTGGGTCTATATGCCCTTTCTTTTCTTTTTTTTTTCTTTGAGCCCCTTCAAACATATCTGTACCCCCCTGCTCAGTGGTAACAAGCTTACCATCTTCTTCATTTGACTATGTGTATCAAGGTTTTTATGGAGCTTCTTATTCTGCGCTTTCTGGCAGCTCAACTCACTCTCTGCCATCTTCAGCCATTGAGCCGTCTACACGCTCGCATGCCTGCTTCACCGTGCTACCCTGGTGGCTCCTTTCTGAACCCTACAACCCTGCTCACCAGTATTATCACTGGACCCCACCTGTCTCTGCCACAGCCTCCCACCTCACTTACTTCGACCAAGTTTCAAGTAAATGTCTGACAAGTAAACTCGCCAATCAACTTCTCGTGCTTTGCCTCTGACCTGTTTCTTCCCATTATTAACTCTCTTTGGTCTCAAGGCTGTTTGGATTCCACGTCAGCATGCTTCCCTCATCGTAGTATTCTGTACAACTTGTCTTTTCACTGTAAATAAACCTGTTTCACTACTATTGTGTTTGTCTGAGTGATCTGCTACTTGGGTCCACCTATGTCTCATCTGAAATAAATAATATGTGGTTTTATTGTTGGTTAACATAATTGTAAAATCGCCTAATATTGATCAGAATGTAACCCAATATATTAAACATAAATATGTATAAGTTATCAAAACTTATGTGTGGTTTTCAATATGCAAAATTGCTTAATACAAAAAAAATCAGCAAAAATCAGTAAAGTCTTTTGTACACCAAATAGAAATACTTTGAGCTTGGTGATAAACTGCATAAAATAGTAGGAAAACAACTTAGGAAACAAGAACAAGACCGTACAATTCATAAAATTAGAAACAATGCAGGTGAGGCTTTAAATAACCCCAGAAGCTGTCACCGCTGTGATGGATAATGTGTTTGAGGTGCAGACCCAAAAGCAGGAAGACACGAGAGATAGAACTGGATTTCAACAAAAAGTGAGCCTTTTATTCTGGCTGATAGAAAAACAGAAATAAGAAGTCAATGTCAAAAACTAAACTATAACCTCAACTGGGGAGGCTAACACTAGACATCGAAAACTCTAGCAGGAACCTGAGAAAAACTTAGACGTGAAACTACATGAAATCTAGGAACATGAAGCAAGGTAGACTGACGACCTAACAACGCACAAAGGGAGACAGAGGCCTTAAATACACAGGAGGGTAATGAGGGAAGTGGAAACACATGGGGAACACAAATGAACATGACGCCACAGGGGTAGCAAAACACACTGAATCCCAAAGAGTTGATTCTGTTCATCTGAACTTTTTACTCACATATGTAAGCATTTAGACAAATTTAGTATCGCCAACATATTAAAAGACCAATATTTGTCTCTTATATATAATACTGTGGCGGCCTACTAGGGGGTCCACTCACACCCAGGTTGAGAGGAAGGGTTTGTTATGTTGTGTGGCGTGATGTGTTCAGTTGGTGTGTGGAGAACAATAAAGGCAGAGTGTAAAGTTGAAGCTCCCGTGTCGTCTGTGTCATACCTCCCCAATAAATCTATATACACTATAAAAGATACTTGTCTTTGAGTGAAGATATAAAGTAATAGGAAATATAAATAAATGTCAGTATTTGACACAGAGTTTAGGTTCAATGCTGTAATAAAAAATAATAATTAATATAATAATAACTTTAATGTTGGCCATATTATATTTACATTAGGAAAGTGAGATGACACTTGTCTCATGAACAACATTAGCTAATTGTTATTTACTAGCTAAAATTACTTAAAATTAATGTTCAGTACAGAAATGAAGCCCAACAATGATGTTTTTACAGTCCTGTCATGTCAGCCTCAGATACTTATCAAATCAAACAAAGTTCATAAAATAATAAACAATGCTGTATGAATTGTTTCTAGCAGTTACTATCATGGTTGCTAGGCAACCTGAGCACCATGGTTGCTAGCCAACCTGAAGGCTAGACCGTCCCATTTCACAAGCTCGCACTTCCGGCCTTCTCTTCTCTGAAGGATCCGGCCCACTGGGTCCGAATTCAGCCCCTGAATTGCAGCTTCTATGTTCCCAATGTCTCCCAAGTCTCTGGCTGTGTCTCAATATGCGTACTTGTGTGTACTTGCGTTCTCGCGGACTCGTTATACGTCATCAGTCGGAGACCAAGTACTGTCCCAATTCAAAGTACGCATCAAGCGAGAACGCGAAAAGTTCCCGTTTGTGGTCTGGAGCGAGACGGGCGGAGCGGCCCGTTTTATCGAGCATGCATCGGTGGTGACTTGTGTGGACTTGGTGGAGCCAAATAACCCGTCATGCATTTCGCGAGACCAGCCCGGTCACGTTCACATGACCTGTGACATCATCGAGTACGCTGGCGTTCCAATTGCACAAATCGCGGGTCCGTACTCGCGTTCTCGGCAAGTCCGGCCTTGCAGTCTGGCAGTCATGTAAAAAGGTCCCTGTGGCAGAAAACTAAAATCAGTCGGTCAGAGGGGGGCAGCCAGGATTTAGTCTCTTAAGATGTTACATGTGGGTAACATTCCTGGGTTTGGAAGATGGGATGCAACGCTGAGTGTCCAGCAGCAAAGTTCAGCGTTTGAAAGGGGAAGCATTTTAAAGCATTTTCCACAAAGCTTTAAGAGGATTGTAGTGACAGAAAGAGGCCAAAAGATGGCGCCATTTTTCAGGTTGTTACCATTTCTCGTGATTTTAACTTACGGAAACTAGGGTGAGACTTTCATAAGTAATTAATTATTTAAAACACTTTTATACTTAAAGTGTATTTTTGCTGCTTTACATGCTTACTGAACTGCTTCAAGAACTAAAAACTTTTTGATTAGTTAGTCACTCAGTTATATGATAACGGGTGATATCATCTAAAGGTGAAGCAAGCATTAGTTGTTGCTGCAACCCTACAGATGGGAGGGAATCTGTGTTGCAGAGGCTACGACAGGTACCAGGGAACTTAGACTAGAGGATATGCTTCTGATACTCATTAATATCTGGTGAAACATGTGGGAGGTCTTTTCAGGGAAGTTATTATTCCAGCACCACAACACCAGCTCACACTAAATGCAAATGAGAAAAAATACCAAGCAGGTACAAATAATTAAGAACAAATTATCAGCAGTCCCAATCAGCTGATTCTTTTCATCTGGATGTAGCATTTTCAGTTTCATCACTCATAAAAGTGACCTCTTCAGTCTCAACTCACTGATTGAGATGTTATAGGCGACCGAGTTGATAATACAGACAATTGGTCTTAAAGGTAAACCATATAAACTTGGTGTAACCTGTGGTATGAAGTCCGGTCAATAGCAATTTGTCTCGTTCTAAATGCTTCAGACAATCTATCACCCTCTTCCTGTAACAACTTCCTGGGCTTGTTTCAGGGGCTCATAAGTATTTCTGTCACTGAGCAGTGACAGTCATAAATGATTAATGATCAAGAAACTGACCTCACAGCCGACTGTTTGCCAGTTGCCAGTGGTGCTAGATTTAGTAATTCTGCAAAGGTACGGTTTATAAGGTTCGGGAAACATGCAGTCAGTTGAGACTAAGGAAATCACTTGGATGAGTGACAAAATGTTTCTCTCAATGAAAATGCTACATCCACATGAACAGAATCAACATTTTGGGATTTCCTTACCTGGATGATTGAGCATGCATAAAGACAAAACATCAGCAGCTTCGTAACTTAATCTATAATGCTGCACTGTGTGTGTAACACTGTGATGACAGAGGTTGTAATCTCCTTTTATGTTGAGGCCATGGCATGACTCTGGCATGGTGTTTTTCATGATGAGTGGCGGTGTATCTGATGTCCTTGTGTTGGTGTTGCATCAGTATAATAATGCTGGTCCAGGATCAACACTGGTACTGACCAATCATTTTGTTGTGGTGTCATAATGTTGTAATGTGCGGAAAAAATGTGCTTATTTATATAAAACTCTCTTCTAGAACAAATGGTCAGCATAAGTGTTTTCTTTATTAATTTATACAATATAGTAAATACATTTTCAAGACAGGTTTGTGGTTTAGTTTAGCCAAATTGGTTTACTCACATTGGTTTGCCAGTGATAGTTGAATTGGATTAGCCTACTTCTTTGATGCTCAGACATTATCACTGGTCAATTATCACTGCGATGTTGATCCTGGACCAACATTGTTATGATGACGTAGAAACAACGCCAACACATGACTATCAATTCTTTGGTGATAGTTTAACGTCCTCTTACTGATATCAATTAAAACTAAATAACTACACAGTGTGTGGATAATCACAATTAATCCAATTTCAATTAATTCATTAATGATTTAACAACAGGGCAATTACTGTTTTACAGTAGTATTTACACTAATACTTTCACAGCACTTCACCTGGAGTGAAATTAGAGTCAGCAATGGTAAATTCCTCAAAACCCTTTCATGATTTATTTGTATTCTTTTATTATTATTATATTTGCTAACTATACCGCTGTTAACTCGCATTTATTATTAATATTATTGTTTACAATTTTAGGGACGCTTGCTTGCCTCAAATTTAACCTCCCCTTTGCATCCTGGCCGTACTGGCATTCTTGAACCTTGGCGCTACCCGTAGTTTCCGACAACACAATGATGGCTGCTTTCACGAGCATTAAGAAAGGACAGGAACTTTCTAAAGCTGAGTACCTAAAACGTTATTTATCAGCCGACGATGATTCCCTGAAATCTAAAGGAAAGACAAAAAAGAAGCGGCGCAAGGTTCCCGAGAAAGGGTGAGCCGGTGGCGACGTTTTAGTCGGCCTTTGTCGCAGATTTAGCCGTATTTGTTAGCCGTTAAGCTAGTTAACGACTCTGTTGTGGTTCAGCGCTTTTTCTTCACTGCCTAATGTAATAACTTACTCGTGCTTACTTCTTTGATTCAAGACTTAAAATAGTGGACGATGACATAGATTGGAAACAGATGGTCGCACAGCAGACGGAGATTGAGGAAGAGGATGAAGAAGAAGCTCCAGTGGTAAGCTGACGATAGCTAGCTACCTGGCTTACCTGAGTCCATTCATTCAGTTGAAATGATTACGGATTAAACATATGCCATATGCGCTAATGTATAGGATGGTTTCTTTTAAACAATAAAATTGCGCCTGATGATTTGGGACACTACTTAATACTGAAATTTAATCTATTGTAGTAAATGGGTATGCTTGTAGTTTGGGTCATTTTTGTTATGTCACCAAGTTCTGTTTTAAAACTTCATCTTTTGTTAACTGCTCAGATTGCTGAGGTGATTGATGATCGACCTGAGGAAGTGAAACAGATGGAAGTTTTTAGGACCAGCAACAGATGGAAAGTAATTGGAGGTAAATAAGAAGTCACAGAAGCAGGGGGGGATTTGTGTATGTATAAGTTAAGACCGTTGTTTACTTTACTTTTGCTTCCTCTCCTAACAGTGGATCAAAATGATGACACAGAGGAAGGAAATGGAAAAGAACACCAAAATACAGAGGCCGGGTCATCAAGCAGAAGTCGACATGACCCACCAGAGTTGTCTTCAAATAGAAGAGGACGTGATTCTCCTGTCAGAAAGACCCGACACGATTCTCCAGATGTCTCACCTCCGAGGAGACGTCGGCATGACTCTCCAGACATCTCTCCTCCGGGGAGAAGTCGGGAGGACTCTCCGGATGTCTCTCCTCCCAGGAGAAAACGTCACGACTCTCCAGATGTCTCTCCTCCCAGGAGAAGCCGGCATGACTCCACAGACTTTTCACCACCGAGGCAGTGTTCAGGGAAGTCAGAAAAGCAAAGTAAAGGTGAGTAATCCAATTAAATTGTAAAGTGGAATTTGGTGTTGGCATATGAATAAAAGTAAAAAGCAAAGGACCATTTAACATGATCTAATAATAAATCTTTAATTTTTGTTCAAAAGGGAAGTTTTACAAAATGAAAATCCTTATTTTAGATTATAATAATGTTTGTCATGATTGGTCATATCAAACCTCTGTATTCCCTTGCAGAACTTACCTAATACAACAAATTAACTGTGTCTTTGTCAGATTCAGCCTCCAACAAAAGCAAGCTCAGCTCATCCTTGTTAAGTAAAAAACGCTCACCAGATCCTCATCTGTCAGCGGTGGCTAAGAAGGGTCAAAATAGACATGATTCAGACTCTGATCCCTCTCCCCCGAGAAAAAGGCTCCTGAAGGGAAACGCCTCAGACTCTGACCAATCTCCTCCGAGGAGGCCCTCAAAAACTAAAAGGGGCTCAGACTCTGACCAATCTCCACCCAGGGTGCGGCAACTGTGTGGAAGGGACTCGGATGGAGATTTGTCACCACCTCGTAGGCCAGGACAGTCACAGGTAAGCAGACTGTATTGGAACAAAGAGTAATGTGAAATCTGATTTTACTCGAATTGCTGGGTTTTTTCTTCTTCATTGTCTTGTTTTTATAACCAGGGCCAAAGAATGCTATCTGGTGGAAAGGCAGGCCTGGTTTCTGTGGACATTTTAAGGAAAGAGCAAGAGGAGAACAGACGCAGAGAAAAACACAATCAGCCACTTGAAGGTTTTCTCAACTTTTCCTTCTTGAGATATTTTTTTACCCATCAATGGGAGAGCTTCATAAGGCTTTGCATCTCATCTCAGTTTATAATTTATATTGTCATATTCATCCCCTATGACCAGATGAATCGCGTAATGCTCAGACGATTTTCAGAGACAAAAGTGGCAAAAGGAGGGATTTGGATTCAGAGAGAGACGAACAGAAGAAGAAAGCTGGAGAAAAGGCAGCAAGAGACGAGAAATATGCTCAGTGGGGGAAAGGGTAAATGTGCACGATCTTTTCAAATATCATAGTTTATATGTTTGTATGCACATGAAAGATGATAAAAGCATCATGTGGTTCAGTGGTTTATGTTAAAATGTTTGTCTAGGTTGGCACAGAGCCAGATGCATCAGCAGAAACTTGAGGACGCGGTGCACGAAGCCCAGAAGCCACTCGCACGTCACCGTGACGATGAGGATCTTGACCGCATGTTGAGAGAACAGGAAAGAGAAGGAGATCCTATGGCCGCGATGCTCAGGCGTAAAAAGGACCGTGGCACAAAAACAGAAGGTATTTAACACTATAGGTTTCTAATTTCACCAGATAAATCCTTGTAAGAAGCTTTTAAATAACAACAGTTTTGTTTTTGCTACCATTTGTATTTTTATTTATTTGTATGTTTTTTGTTTGTTTGTTTTTTTGTAGAGAAACCTCGATATAAAGGCCCTGCTCCACCTCCAAACCGGTTCAATATTCCACCAGGGTACCGCTGGGACGGAGTAGACAGGTAGAGTTTGTACATCAGTGACAGAGGAAAATTGTTGAGGACAGATTTGCAGTTTAATATTGAATTTTTTTAATACACACATCACTTTGTCATTTTGTATTTATTTGTATATATTTGAAAAGCACTCGTGATCATATTTTTGCACTTCTATTTGCACCTTATTGAATGGATTGTCTTTGGCCTTTTAGGTTGTGGTAGCATAATTAATCGGGTTATCTTATTTGTGTGTCTTGCAGGTCAAATGGTTTTGAACAGAAACGCTATCAGAGGGTGGCAGATAAAAAGGCCGTGCAGGAAGCGGCCTATAAATGGAGCGTGGAGGATATGTAAAGGCTTTCAGAAAATGATGAATTGGGAGCAGAGCTAAAGAGCACACCTGCTCAACCTTTATGTATAATTTGTATGCTGTTAGAACAACTAAAGACTAGATACATCTACTCATCAGAAGTTATTTTTTAAATAAACTACATAGGAGAGTTTGTTTCACCTTTCCAAACCCTTTTGATACTGTACCATGTGTATCAGATGGAGCTGTACAGAAATATGAAGTGAAGCATGTTCACAATTTTTGTAAGGAGTTATTTACCGTGGAGCAGATGCTGGTGTGGTTTCAATGTTTTATTAAAAAATGTTTTTGTAATGCTTTGTCCATAAGTGTTCAGGCACCTGTAGCTTGGTCTTTGTGATAGCATTGACATTCAATCTTGTTAGATAATTTTATACACTTACCACCCATTTTATTAGGCAACATTAACCATTTATTACAACCAAAGTATTTTGGTCCTGGGCATAGAGAGACATATCCCTCATGACGCCACTTGAAACATAGTGCACAGCAACCAAATACTGAAAGAAAATGAAAAATCATGATAGAGGAAGAACTTGAGTAACATCTGTGCAGCTGTGAAAACGTGCAGGTGTTTTCACAGCTGCTTTGTATAAAAAAGCAACTTTAAAATCCTGAGAGTCTACAGCTGACTGAGGATGGTATGGTATAGCTGTGAGGTTTTTGTGTACAAGATAAATGCATATTTGAGATTTCTGTGGTGGAGTTAAAAAAAAACAAAAAACTGGCCTACAGAGACGTGAAAATATTCATAATCAGGGAGTGCATACACTGACAGGATGATGTGACTGTCACTGTGAGGGAATTAGGTTGGGCTCTGTTTTTTCTAGCAATGTGTGATTCACCTTGTGCCAAATCAATCCAACCAACCAGCCATCCATAGAGCATCAGAATGTCACTGAATAGTTTGATTTGCATGAAAATGATTTAATTCTTATTTATAATCTTCACAGCCACCGGAGTTCAAATGGGAGTATAACATCTATAAAATATTTCAGGCACTTTCCACCAACACCTTCAAAACTCCAAATAAGAGAATTATGGAAGAATGATTTGTAGAATCAAGGAATCTGTGTCCTGGTTGCACATGCTAGACCAATGGCTTAATAACAATGCTATTGCCTTTAATCTGTCACTATCTATGCTATTGATTGTAGCATAATATGTCAGAGCCCTTTGATCATCTGAAATATTCTACAACTATAAATCAGATAAGATTCACACCAGAATCTCATACCAGATACTGAGCTCACACGTCAACTGATGCATCTCTTTAACAACAATATTCTTGTTTAAAGCTGACGACTCTAAACTTCGAAATTCAAAAGTGTGTAAATGCTGCATTTTGATTAAAAAGCCATAATAATAATAAGCCATACTTCATATTTGCATATTTGTCTACCGATACTATAATTAATCTGTGCTACCTATTTTTAATAGTGCAGTATTTTTTTAAGTTGGTCCAAGTATCTTAGCACCGCGGAACTCTAGTAGCCTTAGTCCGGGGGGGGCGGGGCTTTAAAATGTGATACACAGGAGCTCGTTTCATTACGGAATGTTTTTGTTGATGCACCTGGAGGAGTGAACACGTTACTTGTGTGGTTTCATGGGTAATTAGCGACTAATGCAGAGAAATAACAGCCCTGGAAACTGTTTCTAAAACCCGCCAGTCTCTTGTGACATCGTTCTGGTTTAAAATGGCTAACTGGAGCCCGATAGCGAAGGTGTACGACCCGTTGAAAGCTGGTAGCATCGACGGCACGGACGTGGAGCCCCATGATCGAGCGGTCTGGAGGGCCATGGGTGCCCGGTACAAGCCCAACAAAGGCGTCGTTGGAGACCCACTGCTCACGCTTTTTGTGTCCCGCTTGAACCCACAGACAACCGAAGATAAACTGCACAAAGTGTTCTCCAAGTACGGAGACATCCAGCGGCTCCGGCTGGTCCGGGACATCGTCACCGGTTTCTCCAAAGGATATGCCTTCATTGAGTACAAAGAGGAGCGGTCTGTGGTCCGGGCTCGCCGAGACGCCAACAAACTGGTGGTGGACCAGCACGAAGTGTTCGTGGATTTTGAGCAAGAGAGGACTCTTAAAGGATGGGTGCCGCGGCGGCTGGGCGGTGGACTTGGGGGGAAAAAGGAGTCCGGACAGCTGCGGTTCGGCGGCAGGGACAGGCCTTTCCGTAAACCCATAAATCTCGGGGTAGACCCGATGCAGGAACGAGGAGGTGGTGGAGGAGGGAGGGAGTGGGACAGACCAGGCGGAAGAGCCAGGGAGGACCCGGACCGACTCAGAACAGCAGAGTGGGGCAACAGAGGAAGGAGAGATGACCGGGACAGAGGCCGAGAGTGGGACGACCGCAGGCACGGGGACAGGAGCAGGCACAGGGACAGGAGATGAACCATGTGGTTGCAAACGAGGACAGTGAATGAGTGTTTGACTGGGATAACAGTTTGTGTTACAAGTTACTTTGTTTTGTATGCTGATATTCTTCTGTATGGTAATCAGAACTCTGCCTGTGGCTGTCATATTCAGTAGTCTTACTTTGTCATTCATGCAGTGTAAGCAGTTTTTTTTTTTTTTAAATCGTAAACAACTCTTTATTCCAGTGAAAAGCTTTTTTTTGTTTGTTTGTTGTTTTTTTATTATTACAATACTGATGGTGTCAAGCCAAGTGAGGCTTACAGCCTGGATGTCAAAGCCCCAGGAGCCATGTAGATCAACTGAGAGGAGCAAAACTGCATTTCTTTTTCTGATATTAAGATATTTCAGGGATTAAATGTCTAGTTAAACTTGTTTTCCTTGACAGAAAGGGAAGTTTTGCTGGTCCGGCCCACTCAAGGTCAAAGGCTGTATGTGGCTCACAATGTAAAATGAGTTTGACCTGCAGTGCAGGTTTTGAAAAGCACATGTTTAAGAACTGGGCAGCACGGTGGAACGGTGGTTAGCACTGTTGCCTCACAGCAAGAAGGTCCTGAGTTCAATTCCACCATCAGCCCAGGGTCTTTCTGTGTGGAGTTTGCACCCCCGTGTTTGCGTGGGTTCTCTCCGGGTACTCCGGCTTCCTCCCACAGTCCAAAGACATGCAGTTTGTCTTCTGTTTGTGGTTAATTGGAAAATCTAAACCACCCATAGATGTAAATGGGGAGTGAGTGTGAATGGTTGTGTTAGCCCAGTCCAGGCCTCTTGCCCTAAGACAGCACCCCTCGCGACCCTGAAAAGGTTGCGGATGTTTGCCATGGATGTTTAAGAGCTCTAAATGGACACACTTTTTTAAAAAATAATTTTTGTTTATTGCACATTGATAAATGACTTGTAAGTCAGATTATATCATAAGCAATAAAATTCATCTTCTGCTTTGAAATCTAAGGTGTTCATGTTTGTCAAAGTGTTGCAACATAAGATTTCCCAAGTTGGGTAGTTTTCCAGTGTAGCCTCATGTGACCTCTGTTTTCAGAGTTCATAATGATGTCTTGTGCAACATTTATACTTGAGGGAAGAAAACACAGTATTCAAACACATTTACCTGTTTTTTGTTTTTTTTTGTTTTTTGCATATACATGCAACTCAGGAATTTGAATCAAACACTTACTCAGCTCTTACTCAGCCATCTGATCCTCAGTCCTGCCCAGTGAGGTCAATCAGCTTTCAGTTATGGGTCATTGGGTGGATTCTTAAACTGTCCACAAGTATTTCTGAAGTCATTAATATGAAAGACGGCTGGAAATGAATCTCTTATTTCATTGGAAGGTAATTCTCTGTAAGACTAATGTACCAGGAAAAAAAAACAAGATTTAGAGCTGACTTTTACTTCCAAGTATTTTCTGAGCTGAGTTGTAAGTTGTCAATTATAGTGTTATTTATAAGAAGAGACAATGAAGTTGGTGCAAACACACACAAATGCACCAAAAAGTGAGGCTTTTTTATTTTCACTGGTTTGTGTTTATTACTGTATGGTTATTGCAAATACATGCTGGGACAAGACAAATGTCAAGCATTTGTTAAATATGACTTTGACATTTAATATTAATTATGCATGCATGCAAACATGCAAGAGGATTTTCATTTCCACCACTTAGAAGTCATGCTTGGTTGGTCTCGGCCTTCCACCATACCCGGCATTCACGATGGGCCAGCCTGGGTAAGTCTCTCTTTGGACCGTGCTGAAGTTGATCCTATGAATCAGAACAATCAGAGCACGCAGACACAGAGGAGCTGCTCTATACATGAAGGACACTGATGATGATAAACCTGCTCTCACCTGAACGCAGGGTTGATGCCAATGTTGTCAGGCTGCGGTAAAGCAGGTGTCTGCCTCCTGTGGCAGGAGGATGGGGGAGGGAAGTCTTTCTGATACTGAGACTGCATCTGGGCTGCTTCCTGTTCGTTTTTTGCTGCTGCTGACGTGTGATCACGGTTGCCTTCTTGCTCATTCCCTCTCACTTCTCTGTCCTCACGGCTGTTTCCCCTTCCTGTTTTTCTTGAGGATGCGGGAGGAGAATGGTGAGATTCTTGTTGTGTGTTACGACCTGCTGAAGGGTAATCAGAACTTTGTTAAAGGCATAATTTCATCAACAGTAATGACACATGCTATAAATCAACTTTTTTATTTTAATCTTGAAAGAATTTCACTGCACAGCAGAGAAAACAATATCACTCCTTCAGGCGTTCTGTATCAATAACAGCATTTTCACATTGAACCTTATATGGGCTTTCTTCTGTTCCATTTGAAGTATTAATTACTTTATTACTGTTTTTCAGTTTAATTGTAGCTTTTTATTAATCTAAACTTTAATCACAAAATCACTTTTATAATCTCTACCGTCTCTGCCTTCTCACACATAGCACACTGCCCAAACCATTTCCAAGATACACATGTGCACTGAACAGAAAGCAACAGCCTTGCATGCACTGTGCTATCATAAATGAGTCTTATCTTTATACAGACATGGTGAGTTTACTCTCTAGAGTGAGCTAAGACTGTTGACCTTTGCCTGAATCTTGGTCTGGGATGGGCCTGAAGCAGAAAGCCTCTCGTGATGTGGTTTCCATCTTAGCAGGTGTGTCCGGGTAGAGGAGGAATCCTAAAGAGGGTGAAACGTAGGCCGTTGACTCTTGTTTTCTTTTTTTAAACACACTACTTGATTCCAGTTAGCATAGAACATGTAGCCCAATGCTATTTCACAGTTGCTGAAATCTTTCCAGTTAGGTTTCTTTTTCACAGCTTGTTTACTTTCCATACAAATTCTATAAAATAAGTGTAATGGCAGTGATAATTAATCACTCGCACAGACCTGATTTTATGTGACGGCAAAACAATGTTTTTTTTCTGTCTGTTTAGTTAGTGATGTGCGCCAAGATTAAAGCGCGGTCAGAAATAATGACGGTAATTTTGAAAACTGTTTTGTTATTTCTTTACCAGGACATTGTGTCTATTTCTGTTTTACTCTTTTCAGTGTTCCAACTTTCTTTCTTTTTTTTTCCTTTGCCACTGAGCATTTCTGAACCCCTAAATCTAACAAAAACAGACTAATTTAGGTGATTAAAGCTGACACTGGAGGATCTGAGAGCATGAGTAACTTTATCTGTTGCTGGTACGAAGGAGCAGCAGCACTTTACCTGCCACTGTTGGTGGTTCGCCCTTGTAGGGTCTACTGCGCAGAAAGAATTCATGGTGGCGACGTGGTTGCTGCAGGTTGGCATTTTCAAAGAACATTTTGTCTGCTGGTTTCTGGATCACTGACATCACCTGATGCTCTAAATCTTTAGAGTCTACTCCTATAAAAGTTTTAGAAAAGATGCATTAAAAAGTAAGAATCCAAGAATAGGAACTATCAAATTTAAAATGGAGAGCATTGTGACTACTGCTTACCTTCCTTTTAGAAAACACATAAGCTTTCTGCAGTGTTACCCTCTACTGTCTATATTTCTCTTCACTGTGAGTGTATGCGTGCCAGCTTATACAAAGAGCTTCTTAAAGCTTGTTTACTGCAGTAGTCATGGTTGTTCTGTTGTTCACCGGTGGCTGGCAGATAGAGCAGTAACCAGCTGGGACAATAAAGCAGATGAAGTACCAGAATGCTGAAACTTTGGTTTGGGAGTTCAGTCAGACAGGTTTAAAAGGGAATATTCTCTAAAATTAGACTTTTATTAGTAGTATTATTAAAATAAAGGCTGGATGGCCATTTTTAAAATACCTGATTTAAATAGGTAATAAGTAAACTAGAAAATTGGACAGAGACTGCATGCTCCACTAAAGCCAAGGATCTGTTTTTGAACTTAAAGCAAAAAGCAAGCTGGATCCGTTTTCACCTTTCCACCAATCTTGCTGACAGACAGAAGGACAGATCACAAAATATCAGCACCTGGAAGCTAGAAGTGCTGAGCTGAGCCTTGTTTACGAGTTTGATGTGTTTAAATGTCTCGTAAGGGTGGCTGCACAGCACCAAGTGTGATGATGGCAAAATGAATTTGACCACAGTAGTGTTAAGTGAGAACACCAAGCTGAGAAAGGAATGGAAAAAAAGAAGGGGGGAAGAGAAAATGACAAGTTTCCTATTCAGTAGTTACCCTGGAGCATTTGGCTAGTACTCAGCAATGTTCCCTGCCTCTTTGGCATGAATCCAGCGTTACTTTTTTCACATCAGAGGGCTTGTTTGAGCCTGCACTTTTCAGCAGGTAATCTCATATTTATGGAAAAACTCTTAAGTGATGCAATCCATTTAAGGTGTCCTTTTTAATGCTAAATTCCTCACAATCTTGCAAATCACTTACTGTAGCCATCTCCTGGGTGTTGGCGGAAGACGTCATTTTAAACCCTATTTGTCTCATACTTTCACCACTGTGTTGCACATTTTCAGTATGTGAGTGTTATTTTTTTATTCATTTTATCCAGTTCCCCCCCATTTTTATCTGATGTTCTCCTGACCAACATACTGAGTATGTCTCAGTACAAGGTATACTGAACCTCTGAATCTGAATCCCAGACAGAATAGCATGTGAAATTGATTTCAACAGTTATCTCCAGATAAAATGGGATGACAAAAGTGTGAGAAATTTAAATAAAATACAGCATATTTGTGCTTCACATACAATTAAATTCAATTTTATTTAAATAGCACCAAATCACAAGAACAACCACCTCAACATGCTTTATATTGTAAGGTAAAGACTCTACAATAATACATAGAAAACCCCAACAATTAGTACTTGGTGATCGTGGGAAGGAAAAACTCCCCTTTAACAGGAAGAAACCTCCAGCAGAACCAAGCAAAGGGGCGGCCATTTTCCCTGACCCTGTGTGAATGAATGGTGAGAGACAGGACAAAGACAATCTGTAGGAGACAGACATATTTAATGATGCAGAGTGGTGTACGAATACAAGGAGTGAAGAAGAAACACCTCCCAGCATCATAAACCTATTGCAGGGTAACAAAGGGAGCGTTGAGGGTTTTCTGATCCAGCCTTAACTATATGCTTTATCAAAATGGAAAGTTTTAAGCCTAGTCTAGCAGAAAAAGTGTTTGTCTCCTGAATCCAAACTGGGAGCTGGTTCCACAGAAGAGAGGCCTGAAAGCTGAAGGCTCTGCCTTCCCTTCTACTTTCAAATATCCACGGTACCATGAGGAAGCCAGCAGTCTGAGAGTGATGTGCTCTATTGGGGTGATATGGCGATATGGGGTGTTTGATTCTCAACCTTTAATCTACATATTCTGTGTGTGTTTAAGTCCGATATAGCACATTTTTAATCCACTGCTCAGTATGAGTAACCTGTCCATGTCATTCATAAAAGACCTCATCACTTCACTTTGTCCTTCATTTAGTTTATTGGGATCTGGTCACAGTACTTATCATGGGGGGTACAGAAACAGGACTTGTAGCATATAGCATATTTGACAATAAAGTTGACTTGACTTGTGTTCTCCTCGAGTCTGCCACTGGGACGTTAACAGTGGATCGATTTCTAGGTCCTGTTGGCTGCCTGGGACCTCCATAGATCAGGTGTGCTCTGGATTCTCAGTGGGCTTGTATTGTTGAGGAAAGGAGCTTAATACCTTGGTTGAGCCGTTTTTGTCGTCTGGTTCTCATCCTCTTTTTGAGGCTGCTGTTACTGGGGAGTGTCATTGCCATGGGATGCATGACTGGTCTGCAACAATGTCTAGATGGGTTGGTAAAAGTGTCAAAACACTACCCAGTGCCAGCACCCAAAGTATCCCTGCAGAACATAGCATTGTAACAGGCAATCAGTGTTAGTTACCCTGTAGTCATGTAGTTAATGAGGTGGCTGATTGATGTACAATATTTCTCACGGTCTCTAGCTGTCTGTGAGGAACTGATTTTTTTCAAAAGGGGAAAAACGGCAGGGTACTTTCTAATCCTTCATCACATTAGCTGGCATATTCAGTTCCTTGCAAAGCTTTCACTTCACCTGGAATACACTGACATTTAGCGCTGAAATGAAACATATTTTTGGAACATTAGCTTGAGCTATTGTGTTATTTATGTATTTATTCATAGAAAAATAATTATAGAAGATTTGCCACTTAAACGTGAAACTTAATTTAATAGTATGTTCTATTATTAATATTATTGTTGTTGTTATTGTTCATATTGTGAAAAACCTGTGGTCCACGGTGTTATCAGCCATTTGTATTCTTTGCCAAGTTTTTCCACCAATTTCGGCACGCGCCAGCAGGAGTCTCCCGTTCCCATAGTAACAAGCCTTGGAGCCCTTCGTGGACAAAGTTAGCCAGTCTTTGCCGACTGCTTTCTTTGGTGCGGCCAACATTAATCCCTGCTGGTTACTATGCACGGCCGTACGTCCGCTTTGCTTCAACTAATAAGTAAATAATAAGTCAGCGCGACGCCTTATTTGAAAGTAGCGACGATAAGAAGGCTGGAGAGAAGCTTCATGGAGCTCGTTGTATAGCTTAGCCAAACCTTCTCTATCAGAAACCCTGTTGTGTTCTTGTGTCCGGAAGTTCTGGGGAAAAAGTAAGAAAGGCATGAAAAAGGGGAGCTAGAGGAAACTTCAGAGAAATTTCCTCGGAGCACACTGAAACGCCGTTTGGTGTCTCGCCGAGGGGGCAGAGAAAGAGTCGCGCTGTTGTTCTCTCGTAATTAGCTGCGTGAATTAATCTAGCGATGGGTCTGCCGACGCTGGAGTTCAGTGATTCTTTCCTGGACAGCCCGGATTTCAGAGAGCGGCTGCAGTGCCATGAAATAGAGCTGGAGAGAACCAACAGGTTCATAAAAGACCTCATCAAAGATGGAAACATGCTCATATCTGCCCTTAAAAGTAAGTACGCCCTAATTAATAAGTGATTCTGGGGGGGACGCGAGTATGGTTTACAGTTTGCAGTGATTTCTGCAACCTGATCCAGAGGAAAATCCTCAGGGTCTCAATCCAAACAGAACCACTGTAGGGACTTGAGCTGTGAGTGCCTCTGTTTCACTTGTGTGTGTAGTATGAGCAGGACAGTTTGGAAGCTAGTTACAGTGTTATGCACGGTGTAGGTATGTGATATGCACAGCAGCTACTGCACGAGCAGCAGTCAGTTTATCATTAATGGATTTTTCATCAATAATGTTTGTTCACTTTAATTTACTGATGTAAGTCACCTTTATAATATTGTAGTCTGCTGTTGCATACTGGTTTTAACTAGCAGATTATGTATCAGTGATGTTTTTGATATTCTTTTTAATGGGCTTTTTTTTTAAGTGGCAGAAGAATGTTTATTTAGCTTGTTTTCCTTGGGTATTAGTACTAAACCTAAACCTAAAGATACTAAATTATCAATGTGTTTAAAACAGTTAAAGAAAAACTGGAAATATATAAATTTTTGCAGATATTAAACTTTATTATTATCATATTTGGGGTTTTTCCTAGATACAACTTTTTTTTTAACCCCAACCACAGAATACCCTTTATTTATCAATTGGTTGGAAATAACTGGAAAATGCCATGCAAATCTTAAAGAAGGTAGCTCAGTCTCACGGCATTCACCATCAAATAACCTTACACAGTAGAGGTCAGCCCCAAAAGATTGCTTTAATGACTGTGTGTTTATTAATTTTGATGCCTTCATTTGACAGTATAAAGGCACGCGCCTGGGTAACTGACTGGGTGCCGTATTCTTGTCCTGATGACAGCTTTCACACAGCATATACCTCCTTTTTGTTTGTAGTGTTTGATCACCTCAGCATTTAAGGTGGTGGGTGGGGTTTTTTGGCTCACCTGTTGGCTGAGGTCATCACCTGCCGCTACCTGCTGTATAAACACAAGGTCAAAACAAAGTAGAGGTTTCTCAGAAAACTTCAGCTACTTACGAACTGGATCAAGAAGAACATGAAGTCTAAAAAGGTTGAAGCTTCAACTTTTTCGTTTGATCGCCACATTTCAGCTTTTAGCTTGCAATAATACCACTTGTTTTAACCTCTGTATACACAAAGCATGACCAGACTTCAAAAACGGTAAATATGGGACAAGAAGTATGCTTGTGTGGGACAATGTGGGACATTTTACCAATGCTGAAAGTAGAGAAGTGAAGGAGAGATATATTTTATTTGAATGTTTACCAAATCTCTTGCTAAGTATGTACTTTTTGCATTAGTTATCTTATTCTCATGCATTTTTTCTCTCTCCTGCTTTTTTTAAACTGATGTGAACTGTTCAGATTATGATTTCTCTGATAATAATCTCAGTTTTAGTTCATCCATGAACTGGCACGTCTCATTTTGAGCTGAAAAAAAAAACTTACCACCAGTTTCACAAAAGTATTAAGAGTTTTCCAGTCTTTGTTGTGATTATATATTTTATACTTTTTATACTTTCCAAAAGTCTCTATTGTTTGTGTAATTGTGGTGACTTCAACATGTTAACTTCAGGAGAACCTTGATAAAATTATATTTTTTGTTGCAGCTTTTGAGTTAAAAGCCATACTTTGGAAAAAGTGTCTGCCTAACAGTGTTGAATTGTATGAGTGAGGGAACACGAACGGATAAACCTTAAACACACAAGGCGTTTGACTGCTCTGTAACCACACAAATATGAAACAACCTGAAAAACAATCAAAAGCAAGTTATTTGTTTATTTACAGCAAACACCGCTGTCATCAGAATAAGCACATTAAGCACATTTTTGCTGCACAAAGGCAATCTAGGACATGAACAGTCATGGACACCAAATCAAGTGCAGGATGAATTTGTTGTTTTCGGTTTTCTTACAATCAACCTGAACAAAGTTCTTTCTGCTGATGTCCTTTGCAGTAATCTGGTGTAGAAATATAGATAGAAATATAAATGGCAGTTTAATGGTTTTATTACCAGTCTGTAACGGAGTGCTATGATTGAGATGTTTTCTCAGCGGCCATCCTACACACCAATCTCAGGGTGTGTTAATGACAGAATGCAGCCAAGTGTTTTGTGTGCCTTAGAGAGTAAACTGTGGTATTAAGCTCTATTATTGGAGTGTTGTTTGGACCCATAAACACACAGGAGTTTGTTGCAGGGTGTGGCACTTCATTTACATCACACTTGAAGAGTCTTGTAGGAAAATATATTAATGGTTTATTACAGGATGGAATAAGTGATTTTCCTCTGCAACCTGTAGAACAAAGGGAGCATTTTAGTGAGTCGCTGATGGCAACTTGTGCAAAAAGTTAAACAGAGGTAGTTAAAGGTGTTACCAGTAATCCAGCTGTTAACTGTGCTTTACCTAACCTATTGAACTTCTACCTGTTTTCCTCAGGTCTTTCTCTTGCTGTACAGCGATTCTCACAGTCTCTACAGGAGTTTCAGTTTGAATGCATTGGAGATGCAGAGACTGATGATGAGGTCAATATAGGTGAGACAGAAATGCCTCTTTTTATATGAGATTACATAATATTTAAGATACACAAAGCCTTTTACAGCAATGGGATGTGTTATTTATTTTGCAGCCCAGTCTTTAAAGGAGTTCTCTCAGCTCTTAAGCACCATGGAAGAGGAGAGAAAACGTCTGGTAAGAAAATGTGTGTTTGTATTTGAGTGTGGGTGTGTAAACATACAGACTTGGTAGCAGTTTAATACATTAATGACTAACTATAGGACGTTTGTTCTTGTAGATATTTATACCTGTCATCTTTCTCGGATTGACTATGCTCATCTCTTAAAACATTTAACCAAACTGCTATCACCTAAATCTAAACCAACCAGCTCACCAGTGGTTCTGTACGCTATGTCTCCTGCTGAGCAGGAGAAAGCAGCAAGTGCAAGTTTTATAGTAACAATTTGAAAATACCGTGGCAGTGTAAAAGAGGTTACTCCCAAGGAAAAAAATACCACTTGAATCTTCAGGTTTGCTTTAGGAACTTCATCATGACAGACCTGAAACTACCCTGTTTTGGTTCACTCTCAGTTCTCTCACAGTGTCATTTTGGCCTGAGCTGAAACCATCTCACTGTACATTACCTGTTAAGTACCAAACTCCTATTGGCTGATCAAAAAGGGAGTGAATATTAAAAATAGGATCACGAGAAGGCTAGAAAGCAATTTCAAATTAATGCTAATGATCAACACAATATGTAACTATAAATGTGTTCACAAGTGTTTTGCGCGCCCCCCCCAAAAAAAACAAGTTTATTCACCATTACTGGTAAAGATCTCAGTCATTAGTTACTATCTACAGGATTTCTGTTTAAAGGCTGCAATCATTCTTAGCCACTGTCACTTCCTCAAGCTCCTACTTCAGTCCAGTTCCCACAAGTCTGATTCACACCGTTTGTGTAGTGAATACGTTGTACCAATAGCACTTTGTGCACCATGGCAATTTGAGAAATGTCTTTGACTCAGAGACCCTCCATCAGTCAGAGGTCTTTGTTTCAGGGTGACTTGAGTCTGGCACAGTTTCTGTGAAAGCAAACCTGTGCGCATGTGCAATGTATGTGCAATGTATGCAACCTCATGTGTGTGTCTTTGCGGTTGTGAGCACGATCTGGTTACAGAGGCACCATGTGGAACCTATTCTGCCAATTCCCCTGTGAGTGTGAGCACAGCCCCAGTGCCTGGGAAAGTCCATATAAGAGTCCACAGACATATAAGAGAGTGTGTGTTTGAGTGCTCTATTTCTCTTTGTCTGTGTGTGTGTGTGTGCGTTTCGATTTTATGCTTTTCCACTTAATGTGGCACTACTCCAACCCTTCTAACAACATCATTATTGTCATTATTAAGTTTAAGGGAAATTCCAGCAAATGAGTTCCTCTGAAATACCTACCCATCCAACCTGAAAAGACCATTATTGTGACCTGACAATGGACTTCAGTCTCTTAGATTTCACCTTCATCCAGCTGAATGTAATGCATTGGGAAAAAAAAAAAATGAACAGAAAAAGAAACTAGATCTCTTTTGCGGATATTAGGGCAGCACGAAAGTTGAAGTGAAAGTGGAGTCATGATGTGGGAGTGGGGGTATATTTATAGTCTGACGCTTATATCAACTGAGACAGAACAAAGCAAGATTTGACCGACATTTGCAATATATAGACTCCAGACTGAAGAGGGCAGAGACCCAATGTAAACACCAGAGTCCTCAGTTCTGATAACCCCTCTGTACCACAGCCTCTCAATCATAAGTTTCTCATACATACTGCAGCAACTCAACCAGCAGAAACGTTACCACAGTTTTACTGTAATTTTTCTGATGAAACAGGCCAGTGTTGGCCAATCTTTAGTGAAATACTTTGCGTCAGAGCTCTTTGGTTTGCAGTGTTTCAATGACTACTGGCAATAAAAAAGTGTTATGTGTAGTGTTTTTACATAAAGTGATGTGCAAAAGTCTTGAGCCACCCCTCATTTCTTTATCTTTTTCTTGGACAATGGGAACACAAATATATATGGGAATATAAAGCAAAAAAAAAAAAGTGTCATGAGCTGTGTGCAGGCAGGAAATGGTGGACTCAAGGTAGCTAAAATTTAAAGTCAAAATAAACAAAGTAGAACTACAAAACTTACAGCGGTAGAACAGAACACACAGCGTGGAATGAGGGAGACCGCAACACAGACCAGAGAAAACACAGGGCTTAAATACACAAAGGGGCAATCAGGAAAATGAGAAACAGGAGGGAAACACAGCTGGGACAGATCAGGGCTAACGCGACAAGGGAAGCAAAACCAGATACAATAACATGAGACGCGGCCTACCAAAGTAAAACAGGAAATAATACACAGATGCGGGCTTGACACAGAAACACTAAGACACAGACAGAAACCAGAAGACTAATATCTAGCATAAACCAGACAGAGAATCTAAACTAGGAACAAACAGTATAGCTAAATGGACAAAGAAAGCTCAACATAATAAAATACAGAGAAATAAAGAACCAAAATATAAAACACTGGATCAACGATCCAGGCACCCTAACAGTAAGAGCATTTCTGACAGCCTTTAAAGTCAAAATTTGATATCACCACCGACCACCTTTATTCTTCAACAAGTCTTCAGGAACAATTCTACAGGCTTCTTGAAGGACAATCAGCTCTTTTCTTTTTATTCTTTGGATGTTTCTTCCTTTTGTTCCATTCTCATCTCACACTGCTTCAGTAATGTTGAAGTCCAGGTTCAATATTATTGTGGGGAGGCCAGGCCATGACTAACCGTGTTTGATTGTGTGTTTTCTATCCAAGTATGCTTTTACCTCATTGGCAGTGTGTTTGGGATAATTCTCATTTTGCAAATTGTCAGATACAAAGACTGGATAGAAAATGTGTGAGAAAAGAAGCCAGTGTCCAAAGAAAAGCTTTAAAAGACCTTCAGAAAGCTCGGAGAACTATTGCAAAGTCTGGCTTCTTGGAAGCACAGTGTAAAGGAATGGGGGATGGCTTGAGACTTTGAGTACTGTATGTGTCACGTATGACGAAATCATAACTAAATGTTTGTGCTGGGTGTTACTGTGATGTTTGGACAGCTCTTTAAATTGATGAAGCTTAAGCTTTGTTTTTTTTTTTGTTATGTCAGCAGCAGGTAAAGCATAGGCATTAAAGGGTGTTTGATCTTTCAGATCCTTTGCTTTGCTTAAATATACATACCATGCTACCTCTGTTCTCAATCATTTCCATTTAAATAGTTTTACAATTGACAACACCAAATAAATAAAGCAAATCTCAACAATAAATTTGCTTTTATACAACATTTTGGTGAAATTATCAACAGATTGTCTTGTTATTGATTTGAAATATTTTAAATTAAATTTGCTTGTTTTTAAGGTAAAACTCAGAATACAATAATATAAGGCAAGCCCCTGCTGACCAGTAAGACTTGACAAAAGCTATTTTGATTAAGACGCTAAAGTCGTCATGGGAGCTGTTGCTTTATTTATGTTGCTGGTCTTGATATTTACTGTTATGACACACTGAGCTGACTGCTGTGTTTCTTTTTTCCTCTCTTAGATCCAAAATGCTGATGATGTTTTGATCTCACCGCTCGAGAAGTTTCGAAAGGAACAGATTGGAGCTGTAAAGGTATACCTCCTCTTCTTAGAGTTGAAGGGTCACTGCTGAGTAAATTATGAACGTGGATGTTGCTTTCATTTGCTATGCAGCACTCTGGGTGGTGATCAGACAGATCGCTCTGCTTCTTTCTGGTCCCACTCGGGTTGTTAGTCAGCGATCAGAGAGTCCAATTTGTTGAGATAAATGATGGATCACAGTCCAGTGTCAGCAACAAGGTCATGGGAACGGACGCTGGGAGGGCAAGAAAAGGGGCATGTCACAGACAGAGGGATGGTTGAACTCAGACAGACAGTGTAAACACAAAATGAGTTTGGTGTCTGGTTTCAGCAGCTGTCTTAACTTGTATAATCCAGTTTATCTATTTTTTTTCCTTCTTTTCTTTTTTGGTAAAAAATAAGGACGTAGATAACAGCATCATGTGGTCATTTACTTGTTCTGAAAATGAAAGCTCATTTCTTTGTAATGAGCTTTCATTTTCATTTTCAGACTGAGGAGTTATTCTTGGAAATAACTCCTCAGTCTGAAATGTTGCAGGTGTTTGCGTGAGAAGTGCCAGTAGTCACTTCTCAGAGAATAGTGATACACATGTGACATTGAGGGCTACAGCTGTTTTTGTAAGAGATGTTATTTTAACTATTTTTAGTGTGTCTCTTCCAAAAAATATGCTACTGAAACTCACAGTCCCAGCAGGATAAACCTAGATACTTTAGTGACTACTAACTTTTATTCTATCAAATAAACAAATTACGTAAGAAGTTAAGACGATGTGAGAAGTTTAAACAAAAAATGGAAAGCAGGGATTTGCAGATCTCACCAGTTAAATCTGCTCAACAGCCCTGAGTTTTCTTTGTCATATTTTTTTATTTCATGATGTCCAAATGTTTTCAGCTGTTGAAAGGTCTGGACTGCAAGACTTTCCTACTGTGAAGCCATACTGTTTGAGTAGTTGGCGTTGTCTTGCTGAAAAATCCAAGGTCTTCCCTGAAAAGACCGTCTGGATACGAACACAAGTTGCTGTAAAATCTGTAAAACCTTCAGCATTGACGGCCCCTTTCAAAATGTGCAAGCTGTAATTTCACAGCACTGACTCAACCCCAGGGATGAAAACTTTTCAGCTGAGCACTGATAACAAACCAGATAAAGGTGTGTCTCCTCTTTAGTCTGACCACAGAACAGTTTTCTGCTTTGCCTCATTTCAAATAAGCTTTAGCCCAGAGAAGATGGTGGTGTTTCTGGAATATGTTCGTATTTAGCTTCTACTTTGTATGATAAAGATTTAACCTGTGGTGTCAAGGGAAAAAGTTTAAATATAGTTACAAAAGAATAATATGAAAAAGGAAATGTGGGGGCCCAACCTAACCGTTTGTGTAATGTTTGTCAGAAAGTTCTTAATCCATAGACAGGTGGAATATGGGACTCCTTAACAGCTTGCTCACCAATCTGTGAGGAAGTATGGTGTTAAAGGCAGAGCTAAAGTCAATAAATAGGAGGCGTGTGTAGCTCCCCTGGTGCACCAAGTGCGACAGGGTAGCATGGAGAGATATAGATGATGAGATATTCTAAAGCCTCGATTATACACGGACTACTGGAGACCTAACGACTGAGTAATCATTCCAGTTATGCTTCTTTAAAGTGCACTGCCTAATTTTGCATTATTCTTATTTCCATTTTGCATGCTGTGTATTTGCTTTGTGGAATTTCTGGATTCAGTGTATAAGTCCTTGTGCAGTGCATGTGCTTGCTTTTCATGCAGTGTCTGCGGGGATAGGCTCCAGCATCCTTGTGACGCCAATGTGGATATCTAACAGTCTAAAGTCTCAAAATGACCAAGAGTTCAATAAATAAATCAAAATTATTAAAAGCAAAGACAAATCTGCAAATTTCCAAAGCTGGAAACATGACATTTTTAAAATTATAAATGACATGTTTCAAGTAAATGTATTTATTTATTTATGTAAGTCTGTGGATCTCTCACTCTTTTCAGGAGGAAAAAAAGCAATTTGACAAAGAAACAGAACGGTACTACTCTGTCCTGGAGAAACACCTCAGTCTGTCTTCCAAGAAGAAGGAGTCTCAGCTGCAAGAGGTAAAGTCTTACACAAGTTGTTACATAAAAATAAAAAGTAAACATTAAATACACTAAACACTGCATGGGTGTTTCTGCTGTATCTGTTGCAGGCTGACTCACAGATGAGTAAAGACAGGCAGATTTTTTATGACGCGTCTCTCCAGTATGTCTTCAAGATCCAAGAAGTGCAGGAGAGAAAGAAGTTTGAATTTGTAGAGCCAGTGAGTTCACACAGCACAAGTGCCATACAAATTTTACTTTTTGTAACACATGAGATGAAATCATTATCAGGTATTTGCTTCCTGTGTCGAGTTGCCAGTTCACACTTTACTTTTTGCTCTGATCAGTAGAGGTCTAAGGAGCTTGGAAAGAAAACCTAGTCACCAGTGTGACATCGCAGGAAAATACTGAGTGATAAGTCGCTTCTGTGCCATAAAGTTAGAAAATTTCAGCTTTAAAAAAAAAAGAAAGCCATGTTCTGAAAAATACACGTTACACAGAGTGTTTGTCCAGTGATAAACATGTTTTAATGATACATATCAGTAAAGCCCACTTCCTGTTGCTGTAACAGCACTTCCTGCACTGAGATTTTTCTGGCAGACAGTAAAGGAAACTCTTTGTTGTAAAGTAAACAAGGGCAGCAAACCAAACAACAGACAGAGATAAAGAGGTTTTCTCCAGCTGAGGTTATTTTGGATTGATTGAGCTGATGACTGACAATCATTCTTTTGTAATCCTCTCATTATACTCCTGACTCCCAAGCCCACAACTAACATTTTCCTGTGCCTCTGCTCTCCAGCTTTTAGCCTTCCTTCAGGGGTTGTTTACATTTTACCATGAGGGATACGAGTTGGCTTCTGAGTTTGAACCCTATAAGCAGCAGCTTCAGTTTAATCTGCAAAATGTAAGTGATTGTTGACTGCATATGTCTTGGATAACATCTGGAGCCAGTAATGCTTACTTGTTAATGATGTTAATGATGTTGATGATGTTTTGTCTGATTTACCCACATTTTAGACATCAATTAAAATATCTTACAGGCAAAGTTCAGATGCATCAGACACTCTATTACTATTATGAAAGTGAAAGTGATCTAAATAGGTTGTCTTTAAGCAATTATCTCCAGACTGCAAAAATGTCCTGGGCCCCATAAACCTTTTCAGACTGTTTTAAATTTGTATGTAAGGTCTGTTAATTTATATTTACTGTTACTTCTCTATCAGGTGAAAACCTGTGTGTCTTTTTTATTTTTTAAAAGCTGGATTTTTTAAAATGCAAATGAGAAATCAGTGCACTGCTTTGAATAATATATGAGACATAATGAGCTCAGATTAACAAAGAAACTCTTGTAGTCATGTAGTCTGGATGAAGAAACCATTTCCTGACTACACTGTTTAAAGATTTGTATATTTCATGACCATCAAGTGTGTAAGCAAGCCTCATTTTGTTGTGGTTTCCTGTTCAAATGATGCATGTGTTTGTTGTTAAGGCTCGAAATAACTTTGAAAGTACACGTGCCGAGGTTGAGAGGTTGATGAAGAGGATCAGATCTGCAGAAGAGGACTTCAAAGCGCCCAGCTGCTTTACCATGGAGGGATATCTGTATATACAGGAGAAACGTGAGATTCGCGACACTCATACTTTCTCTTCTCCCTTATTCTTAGAAGAACCCAGACTCACATTCAGACTGAAAACACTCAAGTTCAACTGCATGAAAACGTGTGTTCTATCGATTATGTAGGTCCACTGGGAAGTGTGTGGACCAGATACTACTGTACTTATGAAAGGAGCTCCAAGATGTTCACCATGAGCAACACAGAGATCAGAACAGCCAGCAGACAGGTGAGGAAATCCACACTGTGTGTTTTTACACATTGTAATCCGTTTACTACCAAACGTGGTCAGACGCTTCTGAACTGGGCTCACTTTCAAATTTTGAAAGTACTTCAGCGTGATCTGTGATTTCTGACAACTCAGCTCTGACATACAAGGTTTAGGCATTGCAGCTCTTCACTTAAATGTCCAGCAGCATTGCTTTGAAAACATCCTTCCTGCTGCACATTCAAGATAAGATATACTTTATTTATACCAAAAGTTAGGAAATGCCTTTGTTACAACAGATAAAAATTTGAATTAAACATGTACTACAAAACAAATTAAAGGAGCCAAATAATTCAAACCAAATAAATAAAAAGTAGGGAGCTCAATAATTTGAATTCTAAATACAATGTAGTCAAATTAAGACAATTTGTTACTAAAACATTTACAAAAATATGAAGCTTTGAATAACTCGTCTTGTCCAGGTTAGTTTCACTTTCTAAGCTACTTATTTGTAGTATTTTGACAAAAACTGAAAAGTAGGACTTCAAAAGGCATAAATATGGATTGAGCAGTAAAATTTATTGGCTATACCAAAAGCACAAACTTTATCACATGCATTATTAGACTATAATAGCACATACTGAAAGCACATTTCCCTGTCAACAGAACGGCGTGGTGCACAATACGCCAGAGATGCTCAGGCTGCGCTCATGTGTCCGAAGGAAGACCGATTCAATAGACAAACGCTTCTGCTTCGACATCGAGGTGGTGGAGCGGTGAGATGAAAACAAAACCAAGACATTATTTGTGAACTGAATAAACTGAGATTTTGCTGCTGGAGTTATCTTGGCTAAAATAACCTCTCTTTCACTGCAGACACGGTGTCATCACCCTGCAGGCTCTCTCTGAGGCCAACAGACGGCTGTGGATGGAGGCAATGGATGGGAAGGAACCTGTATGAAAATATCCACTATTAATAACTTACCAATGGGGGGGTGCAGGGATACAACACCTAGATATATTATTACACACATATTTTTGCTCTTACACTAAATAACTTTTTATCCTTCTTTGTTCAGATATACACTCTGCCATCATTACTCAGTAAAAAAGAAGAGAGTAAGTGTTGAATAGCTTTGTATTCAATTCTCTGTTTATTACCATCTTACAGCATGTATGTCGCAGTGCCTCAGAGATTTACTTGATCTTGTGTTTGTGATTCACAGCATTTCTAAACGAGGCAGGCTTCAAATTTGTTAAGAAGTGTATCGAGCTGGTTGAAGCGAGAGGTATTCCTCATTCTTAAAATGTTCATATGGGAAAAATCTAATTCTTTGGAGAGTTAATTGTGACATATATGTTAAAACTGCAGGCATTACGACTCTAGGACTCTACAGGACAGGAGGAGTGAACTCTAAGGTTCAGCGGTTGATGACGAGTGTGTTTGGTGAGATACTCCTTGTTATTCCTGTGCATGGGGAAGATTTATTCCAGCACAAAGATTATCAGGTATATTTAAAAGTCTAAATTCACAGCTTCTACAGCTGCCTCTGACATGCAGCTGGAGGCAGATGCCTGGGACACGAAAACCATAACTAGTGGCCTCAAGGATTACTTCAGGTAGCAAACAGCACCTTTTTTTCAGTAATGCTCCTCATGAATTATGCATTTTTCATTTCTATCATTCTGTGTGTGCAGGTGCCTGGCAGAGCCACTGCTGACCTACAGGCTGCACAAAGACTTCATCAGGGCCGCAAGTAAAATCTTATCGCCTCTTTAAATTACAGAGTACAGCATGACTGACAACATTTAGACTGAAACTTTCACTTCACATATTGTAAGCGATGTAAACAGAAGCAAATCACATCCCTCCCTGTGTACCCTGTGTTTGTTTAAAGGGTATGATGACCTGAACCACAGAGTGAGAGCCATTCATGCTCTTGTACACAAGTTACCAGAAAAAAACAGAACAATGTTGGACCTCTTAACCAACCATCTCCTCAAGTATGCACATTTTGATTTCATGCTGCTTTGTTTGATACTTTTCCTGTTAGTTTATCAGTAAATAAAAATGCCCACTGTTTGTGTGTCCATGTGTGCAGGGTGTCTTCTCACAGTGATGAAAACATGATGACTGTGTCCAACTTGGGAATGATCTTCGGTCCCACTTTGATGAGGTCCCAGGAGGAGACAGTGGCTGCTATGATGAACATCAAGTTTCAGAACATTGTGGTGGAGATTATTATTGAAAACCATGATAAGGTGCGCTTACAGAGACATACACCAACCCTTTAATGCACACACACACTTAATGTAAGTGTGTACTCTGCACTTAGATCTTTGGTGAGGCCCCAGACCTGTCAGTGCCGTTGCCTCAGGCTCCATCATCTCGGTCAACTCCCCGCAGGAGCAAGGCCATCTGTCTGTCATCTGGAAAAAGAAGAGCCCGCCTTTACCCTCCTGCTCTCTGCCTGGCAGACAATGACAGTGAGTCTCAGTATCTAAACACATGAACTCAATCATTCTGCTCAAATACAATTGGAAGCAACTACATTTCCATTTTCTGCTGCTTTGTACCACTTCATTTACTGTATTTGAAAGCTATGGCTCCTAGTTAATCTTTAGAATGAGAAGATGATAGAAGAAGGCTTCTCATTTTTAACAATTCAACCAGCTCTTTTCAGTCTTTGCAAATTTTTATGTTTTTAAAAGACCGTATCTGTAAGTCGACATCCGTTCTCCCAAACAGTGCTTCTCATTAATTCAAAAATATCTCCACAGAGTTAAATTTAAACCTTCTATTTAAATAAAGCATCTCAGTACTTCTAAAAGATTTTTTTATCCCTAAAGAAACTTAAAAGAAGCATTTTTGAGCATTCTAACATTATATAGCTCGCTTTTTCAATTCCTCATTTTGCGGTGCAGAGTTGAAACAAGTCTCAAAATCTGGTATTAAAGCATGAGCCAAGAATTTTTTTCAAAGAGTCTTAACTCCATTACTAGAATAAGTCAGTGAGATAGTGAGATAACAGGTTAATGCATTAAAATTGGGAAAGTCTTATTTGAAGGGTTTGTTTCCATTTCTCCCTCCAGGTGATACATTCAGTAGCAGCTCCAGCACGACTCCGATGGGCAGCCAGGAGTCTCTGTCCTCACACTCCTCTGAAAAGAACGCATTGTCTCAAACCTCGCCTCCGTCCTCTCCTGTCGCTGAGCCCAGCTTACCCTTGTCAAAACAATCCTCTCCTCCTGCAGCTTCCTCTTGCTCACCACCACAAAACGGGAATGATCAGAAGCCCCCGACAGACAGTGCCCCCTCCCCCCACCTCCTGCCTTCTGCATCCTGGACATCCACTCAGCTCACTCCAACTCAGCAGAAGTCTACTGTCTCCTCCTCCACATCCTCTTTACTTTCTGCTGTAGAGAAGTCTTTCAAAAGGAACTCCGTTGACTCCTTGGCTTCTGGGAAAGAGTCAGGATCTCCCTCCAGAGCCTCCACGTCCACTTCCTCCGCCCAGAACTCATCAGTAGAGCGCACCTCCTCGCTCAGGGAGGCTGGACCAGTTCAGAGAGTGGCGTCTGTCTCCTCTCTGAAAAGCACCCAATTGGTAGATGGAAGAAATGCACCCAGTGCCACTGTCATAGACACCAGAGTGTCTGATTCTACCTCTCCTCGGCAGCTTAGAACTGCTTACAGAACTGCCTCCTCCTCCTCTTCCTCCTCCTCTTCACTGTTTCCCTACCGGCTTTCCACGTCTTCCTCTCTCACCTCCCTACACATCTCTGAGGGTGCGTAACTCTTCTCACCTGCTCCTGTCAGCTGAGCCTTTTGCAGAAATGCAAAGTCGTAGCTGTAGTTTAAAGATAAACATTACATATCTGTCCTTTGTTTGCTTCTGATTTCTTGTGTGGCGTGTCGCAGATTACAAAAGCTGTCATGGATCGGTGCAGAGTCTCATGTCGCTGGACCCACAGGAGGCTACGCACGTGCGTAAAAGTTCACGCATCCGCTGTGGCTCCGATCTGACCTCAAAACACTCTGTGTCCAGCAATGGTTATCAGAGACCTGGATCACTGTGAGTGCTTGTAAAATGAATTTATATTAAGGTGGTCTAACCGCACAGTTTTACATTTGAACCAAAAGCTCAGGAGAAAATCAGACTGCGTGAAACAGCTGCTTGCTTGAAGAATATTTCAAAGTAGCAATCATTTCTGTGGACTATGCTTGTTGGCTTTACATGAAAGTTTTTTAGAGTCTTTTTTTTTTTCTTGTCTGGGCTCAGAACCAGACTGAATCATTTATTAAAATGATTAAAATAACAGTTTAGCTGCTTGTTATCAGACGGTGCTCTCAACCCAAACCCAGTCACTTACTGACTCTCAATTAGAGATGGAAATGATCTTAGGAAATGTTTTTCAAGTTACGACAGTTTTGTGTTTGTGTGTGACAGATTATCAGCGAGACTGCCGCATCGTGAAAGTTCAATATTCTCATCAGCGTTAGACGTGTGTTCCACTGGAAGGTATGACTTTGAGGTTTCTCTGCTCTTTAAGCTACCATGTCTTTGCACAGATAGAGAAAAACACTCCTTTACTGACTTTGTATTTAAATTCTTTTTGTTTTCTTAGGGATGCTAAAGCTCTTTACTCCTGTGAGGCAGAGCACAGCCATGAACTCAGTTTTCCACAGGGGGCGCTGTTCTCAAATGGTAAGATTAAATTCCCTGAGAGAGGGCTGGCTCTGTTTACTACTACTATAACAATGATATCTGGTACCTGGATGACATCTGGCATCTGCTCCACGGCCTTCCCGTTTACAGCTGGTGTCGAGATGTTTTTGTGTTTTCTTGAGTGTGTATGCACTGTGATGTCATTTCATGCAACAAATCAGTTAGGCAGGACTGGGTAAGGTCCATTTATGTGTCTCTCCACCCACACATAGAGAAGGATTATGGGAATCCAACCAACAGTCAGCCAACAGTGCATAAACTGTGTTTATGGGTCTGTGTTTAGGTTGAATGCTAAGCAGTTATGTTCGACAGGTAATAGAAGCATGGTTGAAAGATTCACACGTTATTTAAAAAAGCCTAAACAACATTAGCCTCAAGCCTCTTTACACTGCAAATGGCAGCAGGCAGCTTTAACAGGTACAGCTGGTACAGCTCTGCATAGCAGCTAGGAGCACTGACTTATTGGTAAACTTGCTGCTTAAAGGATCCACTCCTGTTCCATTGGGGAGCTAACATCACTGCTTCTACCTGTAGCTTCGGTTGAACATTGTGGCTCATTGAACGTTAATTACATATCTTAGCTGTTTTGTGTGTATTAAAAAGCACTACTCGTTATTTATTGTTGAAAAGTTCAATGGAAAAGTCATGATCTAGACGAAAATTTAACATGAGGGTCACTGGATCTGAGTAATATTTGTGCCATCCTGACATAACAGCAGTTCTTCAGCTTGATTTGTAGGTTGTAGAGAGCAAGGTGTCTTGTGTAAGTCATCATATGAAATGTGAGTGGTTTACGAGGGTTTTTGTCTCGACTTGCTGAGTTTAACTGAGCTGTTTGTGTCTGCAGTGTGCCCGTCTGTGGAACCAGGATGGCTTCAGGCAACATACAACGGCAAAACAGGCCTCGTACCTGAAAACTACATCTCATACATGTGATGTTCCTGATCATGTCACCACATCACAGAAGCATGGATTTAACATGGACTTTACTGATCTCCAGTGCATAGAGTTTTGCTTTGTGCTGCTGATTAAAGATATAATATATTTAATCATGTAACTGTGACTCTTATCACTGACTACTGTGGCAGGATATGAACAATATGTATACTGTATGTAACCATGTTGTGCTTTATTAACCATCTTATCATACAGTAGATGGTAAAATTTGACTTGTCTGATAGTTTCTCCTAATCGCCATTATCAGCTCCTTTTTTGAGGATGCCACCTTTAGATTAAATGTGTCAAATAGGTACATGGAAACAGTGTTTTTCTATCCGTTTTGGTAATTTATATGTTTAATTAAAACTATATTAAGATTAGAAATGAAGTGTTCACACCGCTGTGCCTTAAAACTGTATGATCTGCTGGTCTGACTATTTTTTTCCTGCTGGCTCTGTCAGTTTGCTGTTTTAATAAATACTTTGCTAAAAAAAAAAAGGTTTTATCTGTAGGTTGAGGTTGGATTTATTCCATGTTTCTTATTTTGCTTTTTTAGTTTACCAGGTTTAGACTATGTACCAATTTAAATAACTACTGTCCTGATAGCTTTAGGTATATTTTTAATAAATGTAGAAAATAAGTAATATAAATTATATCTACACAAAAGGAAACTTGTGTATCTGTAGCACTGTGCAAAAGTCTTGAGCCACCCCTTAGTTCTTAATATTTTACTGGAAAAATAGAAATAGGTTTGATGAAATGTGTGCAAACTTAAATGGAAATATAGGCAAAAAGTTGAGTTTGTACAATTCTAATAAGCTTGAAAGTTAATATTTGGTATGGCCACCTTTATTGTTCGACATGGCCTCACCTCTTGTAGTCTTCAGGAATCAGCCCAATAGGAAAGAGGAATTAAAAATGCATGCCATGAACGAGTTTGTGTCTTAGGAGGTTAATAATGTTCAGGTCTGGGCTCTGGGGAGGCCAATCTACCACTGATTTCCATTGTGTGTGTTTTTATTCAAGTATGATTTCTTTCTTCATTCTAACCAAGTCAGATGCTTTCCAGATGGTATTGCATTGTGGCTCAAATGATGATGATGGTACCTTTCTGTGTTCATGTTTCAGTCAGTGTTGACAAGATCTCCAACACCTATGGCTGAAATGCAGTCAGAAATCATGACAGAGCATTAACCATGTTCAACAGATGACTGTAGACACTCACCTTTTGTACCCCTCTCCTGATATCCTCAAACATAGTGACAATAATGTGAAGACCTCCATAAGACCAGTTACCCCTGATTTTCAGTTCAGTTCCTATGTAATTTGTCAGACCTCAGCCTTTTCTCCCCATTTCCCTTCCTTAATAATGGCTTCCCGACAGCCACCCTTATACTGAGACCATTTTCTTCGACTTCATTGAGCAGTAGTGGATTGACTGAAAGGCCCGATGCAGCTCTCAGGTCCTTTCAGGTCTTTGCTGATTTTTTTTTTCATTTGTGCTGTAGATAATTTTTTATGCCTTCCGCTCCAGTTTCCTGCCCATTGGAGTTTTTTGAGGACATACTGCACACCATGCCACGATATACCAGTTTTTTTGACCAGTATCTCTTAGGAATCACATTGTTGGTGTGAAAGTACCATTTCATGCCTGTAACTGTGTTATTATTGGCTTTTTTGGAGATTGGATTAAAGAAACAAATTGTATGTTTTTGTAACAGGCTGCTACTAACAAAATGCCTAAATGTACAATTTAAATTGTACTTTGCTATGTTCAATTAGATGTGTAACTCATAGATCAGTGTTAAATGGCATAACAAACAAAAAACCTTCCTCTGAAAATGGTCAGGTACAAGAACTGGACTGAAAAAATTGTGAAAAACAGCAAATGTCCAAAGAAAAACTTTGGAAGAGCTTCAGAAAGCTGGAGAACTATTGATTAAGACCACCTTAAAAATGCAACGTCTGGCCACCTGGAAACAAAATATGAAGAACTGATGGGTGGTGACTTTTGGAGAGTACTCTGTGTGTGTGTGTGTGTGTGTGTGTGTGTGTGTGTGTGTGTGTGTGTGTGTGTGTGTGTGTGTGTGTGTGTGTGTGTGTGTGTGTGTAGGTAAGTATAGAATATTTAAATTGTTTTAAGTTATTTTCAAAGATTAAATTGTCTGTACTTTACAAAAAAATGCACATCACACTGTCAGTCACATATGTTTGACCTTTTATGTTTCATGTTTTTATTCACATACGTACATTTTCATTTATCATTAGTAATGTTGTGTCACTATATATACAGCATTTTTTTTTGACAGTGAACAGGCACTTAATCTGAGCACTTCACTTATGACAGACAGTGCTACGATGAAGGCGTGCTGATCTCTCCCAGCCTCTTCAGCAGCCCGTCGAGCGTCTCCATGTTTTGTGCTTTTTCTTCCAGCAGCTCATATCGCAAACTGGAAATGTCCTGCTTGATTTCTTTCAGCTCTCCTGGATTAAAAAAAATAGATGTAAAGCTATTAAAGAAAATGTTGATGTCAATATGGGAGGACAAATGGTGCTCTTTATTATTTTACCCTCAGTGATATCATCACTCTCTCTGTCTGCTTGTGCTTTGATGATATACCGCTTTATTAGGCGCTTCATGATCTTCTGCAATCAGTAAAGAAAAAGGGGGTTTGAATTATGAACAAAATGTTCTGTGCAACAGTAACATTAAAACAAACCAAAACAAATGATCAGTTCCTTTATTAATTAATTGTGCCGGGGAAGCTGACGGTCAGGTGGAAGGGATTTCAGAAATGAATGCTACTCTTTTTATAGTGACGCTGAGGACCAGAGAGGAGGAGTGTGTGTGTGCGTGTGTGTGTTGTTGGCATTCTGTTTAAGTTGTCCAGAATCTTTAAGGTGCCGGCCAGGGAACTCTGTGGCTGAGCTGCTGGAGAAAAGCATTATGCGCTTGATACACTGTACAAATAAAGACTGTTACAACATAATTGAACGCTGTGTGGGTGCATGGTGTGTCACATTATTATTTACTGTAACAGTATACTTGACTGCTATGCATGATGAAGTATTTAAATAATTATGTTTTAAAACATAGTGAAACACACAAACACATACCTGATATCTGGTTCGGCTGGTAGAAGCTCCATATCCTGAGTTTTTGTTTACTCCAAGCTGGAAGATTGAGCTGAAATTAGCTGAACAGCTGTGACATTTCTCAGGTTAAACTTGACTGGACAAAAAGAGGGTGTGAGGTGCAGTCTGTTCTATGGCAGTAATACCACTTGGAGGTGCCAAGTCTCTGCCACTAATGCCAAACTATCACGTTACCTTTCAAGCTGCGAATGGATAAATATTAGACATATTGGGAATTAATCGCCATACTGTGTGGTACCTGGTTGAGTTGTGTCTCATTTTTCTCCTTGCTGTGTCCTTCAACTAACTGCAGGAGCAAGGACTTGATGCCTGTGGCCAGTCCGAGCATAGATTTTGGGCTGGGGACTAGGTTGAAGGGCACGGGGAGGGTCCTTCCCTCCTCAAAGTAGGAGAACCAAAGTTTTGCACGTGCAAACTTCCACTCGACGTCAGCATCATCCTAAAAAAAAAATAATTAAATCATGAGGAAAATAGGGAAACGTATCAGGGAAAGGAAATATACATGATTGACAAGACAGAGGGGGGGAGCCAGTGGTGCATTACAACCACCAGTTGGTATGAAGTGTGGACCAGCCACTTCATTATTCACAAGGGCTCTCCACATATTGACAGATTATTCTAACGACAGATGCCCTTCCTGATGCAACTTTAAAGGGATTTATGTCTCCTCCCAAGCTCAAACCAATGATCTCTTGCTTGCAAATCACTATGGAGCCACTTGCCCTCAAAGAAAAAAAGGACAAAAACTCAAATCCTAACTCAGGTTAGTACTTGAGTTCTTTTGCAATATATCGATAAGATCAGTTTAAGTTCAATTTTAATGAGATTTTCAGTGTGTCGCCTTTTCTCAGCCTCTGACAGGGTAATAAAAAATGTTCTACAGTTTTGCCTTTTCCAGTAATCACATTTTCCCATATGGGCTCGCATTTTTATAAACAATGTGCCAGCAACCATGCTCACATGGGCCCACTGGTAGGTGTGGGTGAATGTGAATCTGAGTGAGCAGTGAGCAGGGCAAATTCAACATGGGTTGCCCACAGAAAACCCTTATGGGGGCCCCAGGGGGTAAAACTAATGTGGGACCTAAATGGGCTAACCCATAGGTGTTTCATTGAGTGTTTTCTATGGGTAAGCCCACTATATGAAAATGCTCCCAAATGGTAAAAATTGCTATGGGCACTACATTGGACACATCCACTGTGGGGTCCCAACTGAATTACTTCTTGGGAGGGCAAAAAAGCAAAACTGCTATGGGTCCCACATGCGCTAGCCTACATGGGGCTCAAATAGGTTTTCTGTGGGCAACCCACAGTGGGCTTACTCACAGAAAACTCTTATAGAGACTCCAAGGCAACATTGCTGTCAGCCTTGTGTGGGCTCACCTAATTGGGGCTCACATGGGATAAGTGGGGGTTTACCATGTCCACACAGCAGGACACTTTACCCACAGGTACCAACTGTGGGTCTATACAGGCATGTTTGCTGGGTAAGGGAAAAGGCACTAATTTAATTTAATTGTATTCACTTTCTTTGACACAAATAAATGAAAGTAGTTCACTTCCCTTTATACCTTAATGTAAATTACATTATTTCTCTTTGTGAATGTGTGTGTGATAGGGTGAATGAACCTTGAGGTGAACCTTTGTTAGAGTTGTGTGCTATATAAGTACCAGTCGAACATGTGCTTCGTGTGAGGCTGCTTTTTCAGGCCATGCTTCATATTTTGAAGCTTGCATCTGAGGCACAGGATGATTTGCCGTCTTAATGACCTACCTCAATCTCCTGGAAGGAACTATTAATCATGGCAATGAGCATGTTGAGCAGCACTATCACCATGGTAACATTGTAAACTCCGTACAGGACGTAACCAATGTTCTCGATGAATTTGTGTCCGTTGTTGATCACTACGGATCTGACCTCAGACAGTCCAAATATAGCCCAGAACAATGTCTTGAAACTCTCCTCCAAGCTGGACGGATGCACAGACAAATAAAGCGACAGAGGGAGAACAGAGAGAAGTTATTTTTGAATTCAGACCAGTCGTACATCATTATCTTCAGAGATACTCTCTTAAAGCAGCAACAGAAGGACAAAATCTTTTTTGGTGTTAGAATTACACAATAATTGAGAATAGTGTTTACATTATTGTACAAACATACAAGTTTAGCATGAATTTATTTGAAAATCGATTTGCAGGCACATTAAATGTGATTCTGAGGCAACAGAATGCCATATTTTTATAATACTCTATTATGACTGTGTAAAACTTTAGCTGTAACTATTTGTGCTACTAGGTCCCTAGAGACCAAGTCAAGATTCTTTTCATTACTGCCACATAAATTTGCTTTTTGGTTTGAAATCCAAGATATTTTAACTTTTTCTGGACTCAAAAATTTTTTAGCTGTGGGGATCAAATGTCCCCTGGGTGCACTGATGATAGGTTGTGTCCACACTACAACCACAACCAGTGATAAGGGTCCCAAGGGCTTCGTTTTAAACGGTGACAAGCCACAAAAATGTTGGGGCTTCTTTTAACTGTAATAACCACAAAACGAGTGGGTCTAGCAAACAAGCAGTTCTCAGATCTGGATAAGAATAGTTAGGAAGGATCAGGATGTTAATTATCTGTGAACCATTGTGGTGAGATCCTAGGTTTGGATTGGTAATCCATTGTTGATCAAGAACTGAATCCAGATTCACCATGAAGTCGTCTGTGCAAGTTGATAAAAAATAAATAAATAAATAAATAAAAAACAAATGCAGATATTGGCTTACGTTGTAAAGGCGTCATTTTGCTTTGCCCCCAGGTAGTAAGAGTACAGGTTGAACATGCCGATCATGAACGCCAGAAAGACCAAGATGAAAATGACCATGAACTTAAAAATGTCCTTTACTGTCCTTCCCAAAGAGATCTGCAGGGGACCGAAGCTCTCATTGGCTGGGAGGATATAAGCAATCCGAGAGAAGCTCAGCACCACTGCGACGGCGTACAAGCCCTCCGATACTAGCTGAGGATCTGATGGCAACCAGTAGATACGAGCTACAAAAAAACCCACAAGCCTGAGTCAGAAAATCACCTTTGATTAAAACCTGCAATTACTATTTTAAGGCAGACTGAAGAGCATATTTTGATAAATGAGCACAAGCCAGGCTCTAAAATGCTATTTAACAATGGATGTGTTAGCAAAGTTTTTGAATTTAATCTTGTTGTCTTTAAAGAGACAGAAAAAAACAAAATTATTTTTTCCCAATAAACACAGGAAAAGCTGGGATGACAGTGATAGTTTTTACTTTTTACATCTATAGACTGACAGCCACAACTGACACAACATTAAAGCCATGAACAAGTGAAGTGAATCTTTTTCTTATAAATCAATCTTCAGCTCTCTGGATTCTGGCATTTCTGCAGATGTTACTTTGATGCTTGCAACCTGCCTCAACGTTGTTGCCAACCAATCGTATCACCTCATGGCAGTGTCCCCCAGCAGGAAAGAAATGTGTGTCTTTTGTTCTGTTTCAATTAAATTTTATTTATTTAGTGCCAAATTACAACAAAAGTCACCTCAAGGTGCTTAATATTGTAGCGTAAAGGCCCTTCTATAACACAGATTGACCCTCCCGTCACCCCCAATCACTCATGGCAGATGGCTACCCCTCCTTGGCAGAGGTTTCTTCCTGTTAAAAGGGAGTTTTTCATTCCCACTGTCAACAAGTACTTGTTTATAGAGGGTTGTCTGATTGTTGGGAGTTTTTTTTTCAAGTGATTTGCTGTTGTATAAATAAAATTGAATAGAACTGAAAATGGACCCTGCTGCACTGGCAAATTGCCCTATAAAGACTTAAAGAATGTAGCAAAATGTCTCAGTAAAAAAAGAAAAGAAAGTCTGTAAAAGAACAAACTCGATTATTGAAGTCACACTCTTCAACCTGTGGCACCAAAAACTTCCTCTGCCAACATCCCAGAGCGAGTAAACAGGATTCATTCAAAGATCCCCTGATCCTGCCCCTATGGAGTGGGTCCTACCCAAATTCAAACCACCTACTGAGCAGGTGGTTTGAATTTGGCGGCTCATCCATGTACTAACCACAAATGTTAGAGTTGATAACAAACTAAGGACATTATGGTATTTGATTTACTTCATGTGTTGTGTGAAACTGTGGAACTGCTCACCCACAGTGAAGTAGTGTATCTCCCGGGGCAGTGTGACATTAATCAGCGTTGTGTAGTGTGCGGACACATAGGTCTGTGCTAAGTTAGCGTGTCTCAGAGCAGAGAAGCGGCAGCTAAAGGAAGCCAGGAAGATGGCGAGCATCCCAAAGTCCAAGAAGTTCCATGGTTCAACCAGGTACTCCCCTGGTCCTTGACTCCAGATCTCCTTTACCTCCGCCCAAATCATACCTGCAACAGGAGCACAAGTACACAAATTACATGATTATATAGATGTTTTTTTAATTGTGTGTTTTTTATTATCTATAATTATCTTATGCTCACCCATGACCCATGAGATGATAAGGATCTCCATCCAAGTGAAGGGTGTTGTAGTCATGCGGTAGAGCAGCAGAGGGTCAGAGCTGCCCGGGAGCTGATGGTGTGTCATGTTTGGCAGCAGGGTGGTGCCTGCAAAGCGGTCAGCAGCATTCAGGATGAGAAGACCCAGGAAAATTGTAAAGGATGAGGCATGAGCCACAAACTTCATGAAGGGGCTACGCATCACTTTTCCCACCTGAGAACGAGAGATGGTTTAATGGGAAGGTGAGAGGAAAGCTTGCACAGTGAATGGTCGTTATGGATTTAATAATCACATACTCTGCTGCATGGAGCAATCCAATAAGCCACAGCCAGTCCAGGCAGTCCTATAGCCACCGCCAGCACCACCAGCAGTTTGATGGCAGTGGTTTGTTGTCTCAGGCCAGGCAGGTTCTCATACCAGATACTGAGCAGCTGCTGCTGGCAGTTAGGATGAGCCACAAACTGAAAGGCACCGATGAAAGTTGTTGGACAGCAGAGGAAAGGAGAAGAAAACAAACAAGGAAATAAAGGCCACTGGAAGCTTAAGGTAGAATTCTTAACGTGCGATTCTATTTTTATTTATCTGAAACACAAAAGCAGTAATTCATTACATCTGAGAGCTGAAACCAGAGCACATTTGTTTTTGTTTGTATTGATCTGAACAATTAATTGATTTATGAAGAGTAATTTTCTGGCAATTTACAAACTGATTAATCATTTAAGCAACACAAACTGGCTTCTAAAACAATTACATCAGACAAATGCAATTAGAAATGAAGACAGATGAGTTCAGACTCAGTTCAACGTGACTATGTGCTCCAAATATCTTAACAACAAGAAAGACTTGTCAACAGCATTTTGATGTTTTACACTATAAATTCCATTTTTTTATTGATCTTAAACTCAGATGTTGTTTCCCAGCATCCACACGTGTTGTTGTTGTTGTTTTTTTCACTTTTGTATATTTGTCGTATTTTAAAAGTTTGTTACCCTCATGCAGAAATGTTACTGACAGTTCAACTCATATAGGATCATTACTGATATTTGGTGATTTAAAAATCTGATATATCAGCTGATTTTTTTAAATAAATAAAAAACAAATGCATTTGTTATGTTTAGTTACTTATGAGCTTTTACTAAGATAATATAACAAATGTTAAAAAATAAAATAAACTTGTCTTATTGTCACTGCTCAGATCAGCTGGTTGTTCCGTTTGAGGCCTTCCGAACACATTTCCAACAGGGGGGCTGCAGAGTGCCTTCTAGTGGACGAATTATGTAACAACCTTCACAACACAGTTAAGGAGTGTTTCTTCGTTCTCTTTAGTTTTCATTTATCAGCTTTAAAATGGAAATGATTTGCCAATTCTGATATATTGGCAAATAGCTGATATCGGCCAACATATCAGTTATTGTTGAAAACCAACCGATGGTGGGATATCAATCTAAATGTGCTATGCGAATCCACAGATAAATGTTTGCAATATTTCTTACATGCTCAGAAAACCCATGTTTCATCCTGCTGCTGTCTCATTGCCTGTTTGAGAACACACTGACCTTTTTGAGCTCGTATTTGATGGCTAATTTGAGCCGTGTGAGGGAGGGGCGACCTGGTATATCATAGCTATCGTCAGAGTCAGTTTCTCCATTCAATATGGCCTCCACTTCCTCTGTGCTGCGACACAGGTCCAAAAGGCCCACCACATAGTCCTTGCACTGGCTCGACAGGCGGGAGTAGTCATTCTAGAAACATGACGGAGAAAACATGCATCAGATGATCAATGGAGATGATCTGGTAAGATGCTAGACTGAAAACTGTCATTACTATTTTTGCATTTTAACAAACATTGGTATAACACAAAGATTTGCTAGCTCTGGTTGCATTTGTTTAACCACAACAATATCTTTAAACCACTGATAATGGATTTGCATCTACAGTGCTGTGAAAAAAACGTTCTGAATGTCATTATCAGTTTTTTGCACATTCATCAAAATTAAATGTTTCAGATCTTCAAACTAATTATAATATTAGAAAGATAACTCAAGTAAATACAAAAAAGCAGTTTTTGATGTTTCCATTTATTAAGGGCAAAAAGATATCCACGCTTACCCCTAAACATAATAACTGTTTGTGCTATTTCTAGCAGCAAAAACAGTAATCATGTGTTTCTGAAAGCTGACAATGAGTATTTCACAATGCTGTGAAGGAATTTTTAGCCCACTCTTCCTTGCAGAATTGTTTTCATTCACCCACATTGGAGGGGTTTTGTGCATGAACGGTCTGTTTACGTTCATGTCAAAGCATCTCAGTCTGTTTTGAGACTAGACTTTGACTAGGCCACTCCAAAGACTCTTTTTGAGCCATTCAGAGGTGAACTTGCTCGCATGTCATTGCTGCATAACCTGAGTGCTCTTGAACGTCAGGAAATAAACAGACATTCTCCTTCTGTTAGAGAGCAGAATTCATTAATATATCAAGTCAACAGTAAGTGATCTAGGTCCTGAAGCAGCAAAGCAGCCTCTGACCATCACACTACCATGTTTGACTGTTCTCATGTTCTTTTTATGAAATGCTTTGCTAGTTTTATGCCACATGTAACGGAATACAAAGCTTCTAAAAAGTTCAACTTCCATCTCGACAGTCCACAGAATATTTTCCCAAAAGTCTTGGCAATGTGAGACAAGCCTTTATGATTTTTCAAGTGTGACAAATATGCAAACAAAAAGGTAATCAGGAAGGGGGCAAATATTTTTTCACAGCAGGAACATCAAGAAACAAAATGTGTAGACTGTATTTGGACATGTTCTTAGGCATCCTGATGTTTATTTGTTATACAGTACCCACAACATACGTTGGTACTCTGAGCCCAGCAATAATTACAGCTGTTGTTTATGTGTCAAACCAAAAATCTGAACAGTGACCACAGGATCAAAACCCTCATCTGTGCTTCTCTTAAGGCTCATAAAATGTTCATGGGTATTTTTTACTGGCAGCTGCTTGGACAATGAGCTGGTTTTTTAGGGTATGTGTACAGCAGTGATAACAGACAGAGCACATTAGTTCTGCCGGACTTGTGTTTGCATTTTCGTTCTTGTCGTTGTATTTGTACCTTAAATTCTTTCTCGATATTAGCCAGCATTGCCAGTTCGTTGCTGAGCTCCAGTGCTGCCAGCACTGGATCCTCATTAGACAAGGAAAGGTAAGCAGGACTGGCAAGTCCTCTGTAGGCATTGATCCTCGATCGGGAGTGGCTGAAGGAGTCAAACTGCTGCTGGTAGTTGCACGAGTCACAGCCACAGAAGTAGTCATGAGGCGGATCGATACGAGCCCCTTTACTTAGTAGGGTGTAAACAATTTCATATTCCTGACAGTGCGCAGCCAGTATCACTGGAGTCACGTCATGAGAAAACCTGCAGGAATTTACACACAGAAACATGCAGACAGTACACGGCATCAGCATTTACCTGAGCTTGTTTTTTGCAAACAAGGCCTAAGTTTCAACCTTTTTATGAATGTTATGAATTTGAACTTTTCTGCAAAATAACTGAAAAAAGGAAGAAAAAAAACTAACAGTACCTGGAGCAGTCAATGGACCCAACATAGTCACATTGCGTCACCAAGCATGAACATTTCCATTTATACCTCACTATCATTAGTTTCTTTAATGCATTAAAGGAACTAATGCATGCAAACTTAGTTGCCAGTCAAAAAAAAAGCTGCATGCAGCTGCATAATAAGAGCAAAAATGAGCCATGAAACCAAATATTAAGGAGAGATCTGTCTGTCAGGAACTTGTTTTTATAAAACCCACGTTTTGCTATCTTATTTGTTGAAGCTTTAATTTGCAAACTTAACAGTTTTATGAAGCACCAATAGCAAAAGAAAGAGACTGCCACACCTTGCTCATAACGTAACATCCCCCACCCTACTTCCTTCTTGGTCTCTCCCAGAACTTTTACATAGTGTTTGGACTAAAATATCACATAAATACATTACCCACACTTCTCTTAACCACATGATAACCAATTACATTTGTGGCTATTACTGTCTCTTTATCTTACAGCATCTGCCCGTCATACACTGAGTAGCTGCTCAAGTGTCTGAAAGACAGAATCACACAAACCATTGAGGTGTTCAATAAAATCTCAATACATATATAAAAAATCCCATGTGTATGCATGTTTAAAATGTTTTCCTAAAGTGGAAATGTGCCTAGTAAAGCGACCAGTAAAACAAATATACAGTACTATGAAAAAGTTTTAGGCAGGTGTGAAAAAATTCAGAAATATAAATGATTTGTTTATTGGCCCCAAATGTGTTCTGTAGCAGGACAATGACCCCAAACATACAGTCAAAGTCATTAAGAACTATATTCAAACTACCAACCGAGTTCCTTCAAAAACTGTGTGCAAGTGTACCTGGAAGAACTGAAGGCAAAGGGTGGTCACACCAAATATTGGTTTATTTAGATTTCTCTTTTGTTCATTCACTGCATTTTGTTGAGTGATGAAAATAAATGTTTAACACTTTGATTTTTGAAAGCATTCTTTGTTTACAGCGTTTTTTCTCACCTGCCTAAAACTTTTACACAGTACTGTACAAATTATTTAAGTAATGAAACACCTCTTCCTCACACATACCTTGTCCCATCCTCATCATAAGCATAGAAGTCGTCCAACATGTCTGCCTGAACGGGGCTTGCTGTTAGACGACGGGCATCTCTAAATGAAGGGTGGCCCAGCAAAGTCTCTGTGATGCGAACATAACCTTTACCTAAAACAAACAAACTTGTTGGTGGTACATCTTCCAATGACACTGCTTTTGCTGAACTTGCTGAATTTTAACGATGGCTCCAGAATGTTAGCTTACATAGTATTTGGTAATTTGCTGGAGTTTGTGACCATTTTTAGGCTGATTTAAGGTTGTTTTATTTCAACCATTACTGAAGTAGTTGTTAATTTTCCTAATCATTTGCTAACATGCCATAATGGCTCAAAGAGAATAGCTCAACTTGAACAAAAATTCATATTTTACAAAACATAAACTGTGGAGAAATTTAATGTATATTTTTCTTGCAATGCTTGCAGTGCAAGCAATATATGTTAAGGACTGCTGTTATCCCACAGGCCACACTTGGAGATCCCCTGATGTAGGTGATCTACTTGGGTGATCTCAGTTTTTGGAACCTAAATTTAAATTTTTTATATATATGTTTTTTAAATGATGACTTACTAAAGAAAAAAACAATATACATGCTCAGCTTTCCAGAACAATGGAACCAACCTTTAACATCGTCTTTTCTGAAAACCTCAATCTTGTAAATCTTGGAACTGCTAACAGAAGAGACTAAATGTCTAGTCCTTTGTACTTGTGCTAAATTAGCACGTAAGCAACTTAGCTAGACAGGATTTTGCAAAAGCCAAAGTTTAGTCATCTTGGGCAGTAGTTCTCCAGGATTTCTTATGGTCTTTTGAAGGTTTTTCTTTAGGCATTGGCTTCTTTTCCCCTCATTTTAAGTCCAGACCCGAGAGGCGCATCTGAACCTTCAGCTGATCCATTTACTGTTCACTGAAGCCTCATCAGAAATGGTCTCATTGGAAGGGTGGCCATCAAGAAAACTTTCTTAAAGAAGAAAAACAGGGAAAATAACTGAGGTTGCCAAATTTCCTAATAACTGAACTGTAAATCTGTGGCAATAGATCTTATTGAGCAATGAATCCAAATATGAACATTTTGGTTTAGATTATCAAGGAGGTCAACAAGAGTAAGTACAGCTTGTGGAGGGTCTATAAAGGTTTGAGGTGTCATAGACAGTGTGTTAGGGCTCTTGTCAAAACTGAAATGAAATTATGAACACAGAAAAGTAAAATCAGATTTTGATCCATCATGCAATACCATCTGGAAAGCATTTGATTGGGAGTGGCTTCATATTTCAGCATGACAGTCATCCCAAACACTCTGCCAATGATCAGTAAAAGCATACCTGTATAGAAAAACATAGACTGGCACACTATTAGTGGATTGGCCTCCCCAGCACTTTGACCTCAGCATTATTGAAGCAGTGTGACATCTTGACAGAGAACAGAACAAAAGACAGCCAACATCCAAAGAAGAGCTTTGAATTTCCTTCAAGAGATCGGAGAATGAAGCTACAAGATGAGGCTGTTGAAGAATAAAGGTGGCGATACCAAATATTGATTTTAAAGTTTGTTGGAACTGCACACTTTTTGCTTTATACTCTGCATTCCCATTGTCCCAGCAAAATATAAAGAAATAAGTAAAGTGTAAAAATGTAGTCATCAACAAACTCCTCAAACTAAACAAAGTATTTCACCAGAAATGGTCCAAGTCTGGCCTGTTTCCTCAGAAACATTACAATAAAACTGTGGTAACATTTTTGCCGGCGGCTAAGTGGCTGCGCGATGTATGAGAAACGTGTGACTGAGAGGCTGTGGTACATAGGGGTAATCAGAACTGAGGCGCTTAAATTAGTATTATTAAGCAATGTCACTAGACCACTTTAGAGACACAGCTATATAAGGATAAGAATTAGGGATAAACTGTTACATAACTGTACAATGTGTCAAGCAATGTGTCTGACATCTTTAGAAGTTTTGAGTGATATAGAGATTTAACCACATTATGTGTTTTTGTCCGAACACAAATATTCAGGTCTTACTGATCGCTAAAAGGAGAGCATCGCCCACTCTGGCCAAGTCCGCCCTCCCAAGCAGCAGCTCTGTCACCTCCAGATGTTCGTTGGCCACAGCCAGCTGCAGTGCATTTTGGCCCATGTAGTCAACAGCGTTGACGTTCAAGTTGGGTACATGCAGCAGCATACGCCGCACCTCTGGTATGTTGCCGTATTCAGCTGCTTCCAGGAAACGCTGCTCTACCTCTGACAGGCTGACTGAGGGAGCTGAGAACATGTAGGCAGGTCCACGGAGAGCCTGACGTCGTTTAGCAGCAGTGAGACGAGCCATAAGCTGTCTCTCAGAGTTACTGTGGCTGCCAGAAACATAAAAAACACTTGATGTATGGTCACACATGAATTTACACACACTGTAGTTAATTTTTGGTATAGTAAAAGGTGGTAGCAACTGTCCCTGACTGTTCCTTAGTCTGGATTCTCTGTTTCCACCAGAACAGTGCAGGGGTGCTAGCCACACAAGTGATGAGAAAGACCCACAAAGAGGTTTGTTTCCCAGTTTATAACCAGTGAGAATGTCTGTTACACACCGGTGAGAGAGCACTGAGTCACAGTTAACCTCATTCATGTACTTGCCTACCATAATCAACAATTAGTAGACATAAGTGAACTTTTACCTAGAGAATCGATGAAATAGTATCAAGTTACAACAGTTTCCTGGTTCTGTATTTCTTTCTTAATATTCTTTAAGAAGCGTTACCTAACATTCTGTTCTGCTACATCATATGAGGTTTGTTTATGCCATGATGGCTTACAAGTGTTGCACATAAAAAGGAGTATTCAGTGCATCAAAATGACCAAAAAGGTTCCCAAGCAGGCATCAGTATGTGATGAGATTAGCATAAGAAGAGGTTGAGAAATCCCGTAGCACTGAGCACTGAGGCTAATGTAAATAATGAGGCTGGAAATGCAAAAAAAAAAGGTTTGCATTACAAGCATTATATTACTTATAAGTTAATTTACGCTTACTAATGGATCAAGGGCTCTGAAGTACACTCTCAAATGTACAACAGTCTCCATCCATCCACCCCAGAGCTCTGACCTACAATAAAACCCATAGAGCACCTATGGTGGCTTTTTCTGGTTAAAACAGGTGGCAAGTTAAAGAATGCAAACTGAAAAACAATGTGCTTGCAATATTTAGTGAAAATTACCATCGGGCATCCAAATACTTTTTATCTTCTCCTTCAAACTTTTTAAAACCTGTCAGTCTTATCCATGATTTTAACAGAAAGATGCAGAGGATGAGCACATCTGTCTACAGCTCCGGCAGACTTACCCAAGACATCGTCCAGAGCAACATGTTTCCTCTCCAAAATCATCGTACAGGAGCAGGTTATCACGGCTCCTGGCTCTGGGGCTGTCGCTGTAACTTGCAGTCCGGCTGGCACGATGAACTGCAAGCGGTCTGTGGTTCATCGTGGAGGTGATCGACAGCAGAAGCTCTGCTCCCGTTTCATGTGAAAGACTAATCAAGTGCCTGTGGCACGTCTCTCTCTCTCCCTCTCTCTGTCGCCCTCCCCCTCTGGTTTTTTCTGTGTTCTTGAGAAAGAATGCATCCTTCTGGGTCCCACTACACTTTTCCTTACGTGACGCATTGAACTTTACAGATGTGGGAAGAAGCTCAGGTTGCAACTGAACAGGCTCAGATTTACTGCTGATGTAGGGTCATATTTGTCTCAGCTGTTTCACCAAGTCCTACCAAGTCCTTCTTTGAAATTACTCAGTATTCGATGTGACAAGAAAGGCTGATTTATTAAATAATAGGTGTAAGAAAATGGAATATTCTCATGATATAGTGTCTGACCAATAGTTGTAATTATTGAGTTCTAAGATGCTATTTTAAACTGCATTGTTTAGAGTACGTGGTGAGATTTTTAGTGTGTGCGTGCATGCGTGCAGAAGTGACTGATGGATGATGAACAGCAGATGAGATTCCTCAGGGTTTAAATTCCCTGTAGACTTTGCTTCCTGTGTGCTCCCACTCCCAACTGATCCTGGCCCAGTGTGGGAAAACGCTGTACCCAATCACATGTGTTCATGTGTTTATAACTGTCCAGCTTTTAGTAGCTCTTTGCAGCATTATTGTGATCATCTTCTGCTTTATTGTCCCATAATTTTATTTTTTTTATTTTGTTGCTCCCTATGTCAGCTGAGAGCACTTTTTGCCTGCTTTCAAGCTGAATTTCACAGAAATACCTCCTTACATTGCACAAAAAGTCTTGGCGTGAAAACAGCCTGATAAAGCAGGGTTGCTTTATCAGGCAACTCTGATAAAGCAACCCTGTGAGAATTGCCTTTTAAGGGCCTGATTGCTGAAGATTAGCCAGTTTGGATGTTCCGTGGAGTAGCGGCGTCACATTTCACTGGCAGAATAGTCGGGGCAATGGGAGTAAACTCAAATGACAAATGTCACCATTGTGGGTTTTTGTTAAGATTTGCATGTCTGAACAGAACAGACCTGAGATCTGGATGTAAACACTGTCAGCCCAAACATACACACTCTTAGTGAGGGGCACTGAGTGGACAAGTACCTGGACAGTCCTTTGTGTGTCCTCCTCATGTGTGGGTGTGCGTACTGATTAACTGCGGTGACATGTACGCATACCAGACCACACATAGAGCCGGTGCTTCTTCAGTGTTATCACCTGAATCACAGATGCTAAAACACACAAGCACAAACACACACAGATAAACTTTGGCACCAACATTACACCGTACATGTAAGCCCCACAATGCTGCAGTTAACTGGAGTAGAGTTACCTAAGCTGTATACTTTAAAGACATCACTTGAAATGATGAAGCCACTCTGAGTGCAAGATATTTCTCTCATAGTTCATGTGTTGTTGGGCTGAACTCTGTAGAAAGAGGAGATGCAGAACAAGGAAAACACACACGCACACACACACACACACACAAAGGCCGGGAACAAATTGTTTCCTGTGTGGAAGCAGCTGTTCTGTAGCCTGTGCATCTGTTCTTTGTCCAATAAACCAACCTGAACCTGCAGCTTCTTCCCTCTCCCAATCCCTCCATTGTCTCCCTCTTCTTTACTTCTTCTTTCTTACTTTTTATGTAACAGATAAAACACAGACACACTCCAGACTGCCCTGAGTTTGTTTTTGTTTTTTATTCTGCGTTTTCTTTCTCTAATGTGTGAATAATAAGAAATCAGTATCACCACTGGTTTGTTGGACACCTGTGAGATTAGAATACACCAGTTTCTGTGTTTCTGGCTCAACTAAACAGTGTGAGGTCCTGCCAGCGTGCTCAAGAGGCTGGAGTTTTCATTACAACTGCAAAGTGTCTAGTGCTCATCTGGAGAGACAATAATGACAGCGTCTCATTCTTGGAGCGCTCAAAGGTTTTGATGCACATGAAACTTTCCTGATTGAATTATAATTTGGTAAAAGATTTACTGAAACATGAAGTCTTTACCACCATGTTGGACTTGAGGCAGGTATGAGCTACTATTGTTCATTACTCTCTTACAGGATTACCAAACTCGATTGCTTTTAATCAATAACTATCATGTGATTCACCTGAAGGGGTGAAACCACGAGGTTTCTGCAGACTGATTCAACACGGCGGTCACATTGAAATGAATCAGGGGACTGATTCAGTTTCACACTTCAGTGTGAATGTGACCTCAGGGAAGAAGAAGTAGTTTTCAGCTGTAGCCTCTGTAACCTTTTCTCTCTAATCCAGTGATTTGATTGTGGAGCAGAGAGGGCACTCTGGGTGCAACAACAGAGGCCCTCTGGCTTGCTAACGTGTTTATTTGGGGCGGTCACACTTAGTTTCTGTTTGATCAAAGACTTTTGAAGGGTTTTTTTTTTTTACTAATCAGGCTACTGAGTGATTTCAAGTCTCACTAATTGCACAGCAGCTGGTTATATTTATCTACATGGATATTTCCATTTTAATTACAACTTGGATTTCATGGTTGCCGATTATTTCTGCTGCTATAGTGACAGAAATAATCTGGGCACATACAAATACATGTGATGTAGATCTCAATCCACACACTTTGCTGGGATTTACAGCACCGCCTACTGGATTGGATCAGTTTACGTTTTCTTCCCTTACCTTGGTGTGTATGTTCGCTGAACCAGGATCATTTAAAATTGTCAGGAATGCAGCAGCGTTTGCAATTAGTTTAAAAGAAGAAGAAGGATATCATAAGTAATTGGCTGCTTTTATTTTGTTTTATGTTGGTCACAATGAAAATGGAGCACGGTGGCATGGTGGTTAGCACTGTTGCCTCACAGCAAGAAGGTCCTGAGTTCAATTCCATCAGGCCGGGGTCTTTCTGTGTGGAGTTTGCATGTTCTCTCCGTGTTTGCGTGGGTTCTCCGGCTTCCTCCCACAGTCCAAAGACATGCACTTAGTGGGGATAGGTTAATTGGAAAATCTAAATTGCCCATAGGTGTGAATGTGGGAGTGACTGTGAGTGCGAATGTTTGTCTGTCTATGTGCGTTAGCCCTGCGACAGACCGGCGACCTGTCCAGGGTGTACCCCGCCTCTCGCCCAAAGACAGCTGGGATAGGCTCCAGCGCCCCCCGCGACCCTGAAAAGGATAAGCGGCTGAGAATGGATGGACAATGAAAATGGGAATCAAGAAGAACTGTATTTTG
>VURO01029037.1:4744-31321 GCA_015108175.1 Pelvicachromis taeniatus | reverse complement strand
TGTGTGTACTCACTTATAAGCTTTTCGTACAAAAATAAAGTCATTTGAAAAGGCTTCCTGTGCTTTGATCTTCACTTAGACCAGGGGTGGGCAAGTCCAGGCCTCGAGGGCCGGTGTCCTGCAGGTTTTAGATATCACCCTGGGTCAACACACCTGAATCCAATGATGATTAGTTCATTACCAGGCAGCTGAAGAACTTCAAGACATGTTGAGGAGGTCATTTAGCCATTGAAATCAGCTGTGTTGAATCAAGGACACATCTAAAACCTGCAGGACACCGGCCCTTGTGGCCTGGACTTGCCCAGCCCTGACTTAGACTGATAAAATGTCTCTCTCGCCTGCCTTGTTCACCTTTACTGATCATATTGGTCGTTGCTGTTTTGCATCTGGCCTTCCCCAGTCTCCCCGGTCCTCCAGGTTTCTTGTTCCCCGACCGCACCTCTCTGCTTTACTGGGGCTCGGAAACTGGCAAGCCAGAAACTGGGTCGGAAAACGCGGACTGGATCCAGAGCTTAAGTAGAAACAGGGATGAAGACGACTGTATAAACCCGTTGCTGCACAGCAGGACAACATATCTGAACTATACAGCTGGAGGGAGAGGGTGTGTGTGTGTGTGTGTGTGTGTGTGTGTGTGTGTGTGTGTGTGTGTGTGTGTGTGTGTGTGTGTGTGTGTGTTCTTGGGTTTATTTCTATGCTTATGGGGACCACACAACTGCAAGCATAGGATGACAAGGAAAAGCATGCAAAGTCCTCCAAAGTCCTTATCAAGACTTTGAAGTTGGAAAAGCAATTTCACAATTTGATGAATGCAGGTCCTCACAAGCACACTGGCACAAACAAGCACTCATGTATGTTCTGAACAACTATAAATGCCTGTACTTGTGTATTCTCCACTGTGTTTGTGTGAAATGCCGTCCAACACGAGCCAATAAAAGCTCAAACAGCAAGCCTAGGCGTCTCCCCACTCCTTAATGATTCCACTAATGAACAACTGCCAAACAGACACGAGACGTGCCGTAAAGACGACTGACTGCAACAAGAGTGGGTGAGGGTGGAAGTCGGGAGGCAGCGCTGCTATGATAACAACAAAAAAGGGTTTCGTGCACTTTTGCTCTTTTCCTATTGTGTTCAGCAGATTTAGGGCGCCCATTCGTCTCCACTTCTCGCTGCAGTGTTTTGAAGACCTGGAGCTGAAACGAGAAGTCACGAGGCTTTCTGGGGGAGGAGATGAAGGAGGAGTGAGGACGGTTAAGTCACATTTGGAAGCCAGATATGGAGCAGAATTCCATGCACAACATCTGGAATTCCAACTGCATCATGTGAGCCAGACACACAGCAGGACACAGCAATGAGGGAATGGGGGAAGGGATTTTTTTTCTTCTTTTTTTACGATGTGTTTGATTCATTTTGATTTTATCTAGGTGAAAAACATTAAAAACACAATAAACATGAAAAGGTGTTGTTTGTTTGTTTGTTTTTTTTAAGATTAGGTTCCTCGAGTGGATTTTTAGTGTAATATCTTTATACCCAGTGTTTTAAAGCCTGAGCTGTGGGTCACCATTTGATGTTTTCTCTCTTCACCCAGCTGACTCTGCAGAGTGCAAGAGAAAAGAAGTGCTTCAGCACAATTCTTCCCCACAGTCCTCTTTTCTGTGTGTGTAACCGGAGAGCTTTTCTTCACTGTCTGCAAAATGACTTCACAAAGCCCAACAAAAGACCACACCACAATGCCCGAGCCTCTTCCAGCCTTCTCCCATCCTCCACCGCTCACATTTCACCCAGATAAATACACAGGTAATTCCTGCATCTGGTTCCACTGTGTCTTTTTTTAAAAAGGCTGATCTACAAATTCTTCTATCCATCCCTCCATGCCACGTCCTATATTTTCTTTAATTCAATCAAGTTTTTAAATCTGCAGATTTCATTAACAAGCTGGTTTTATGTTTCTCCGAGCTGGACACTTCCTGTGCGTCTGTCAGCTGTGAGCGGCCTGTAGGCTGATGAATGCAGAAAAACTCCCAAAGAGGGGAAGTCCTGCTTCAGTCTATTGTATCCCATAATAGCCATTACACCATAATTGCGAGTTCCCCGCTGAATGACAAAGAACGATGAGCAACAGCATTCTGCCTGGTAACAAGGATGTGGGATGGCAGAAAGGTGGCAGCTGGTGTCTATATAGGTTACACATGGTTTTCATTTGCATCAGTTAAAGCTCAGTCACATGCTGCACTTCACCACCTCCTTCACCAAAACTCGTCTAAGAATAAAACAGAGTTGAGGCAGCAGAATATGAGCTTTAGCATCCACACTTCCTGTTTTGGGTTAAGTTAGAGATACTAACTTAACCGCATCCTGCATTTCCTATTATGTAATCTCCCTGCGTCTTATTGGTCTCAGTCACGTAGGCTTAAAGACTCCACAGTGACCCGGATACCAGGAAAAAGTGTGTATTACCGGTCCACAGCACATGGATGGAGATTTCTTTTAACGCAGCACCGTGCACTTCTTTGAGATCAGTTTCACCTTGCCAAATGGTCACCAGCCTGGGATGTTAGAAAACAATCTTATCTGTTGGAAGACGCCAGTGGCTGTCAGATTGTAACAGAGGTCTAGTCCAAGTTTAGGCCAACTCCAAACTTTGAGTTGCATGTAGGCAAATGCAGACAGAGCACCTCAGTCGAGCAGCTTCTTTAGTTTTAAAGCCATGCCTGTTCAGCACCAGTCCCCATCAATCCAGGTGAAATACTGTGAATGGAGAGCAGTCATTGTTGAGGTTATCTACTAAATCTGTGTGCTTCCGGCTGCGACGTGCCATAAATGCCCTGAAAAGGTCCGTTGGTGCTGTTATCTTTGCTTTCCATTCAAGTGCTTTCTTGTATAGTTTTATCATACAAAATACGCTGACCTTTAAATAAGGCACTGTGCAGTATTCCCAAGCCATTTGACACGCACAGTTTATTTGTGGCACTGCCAGCGGAAGAGAGATTCATACCTAATGCTTTTTTCCCCATTTCAACTGCATATTAATACTCCATTTAGCTACACGTGGTGCTGTGCATGGAAAAAAAAAGTCTCTTTAAACATATTTTTGCGTTGCGTCAGGCATTTGGTTTAGCAATCTGCGTTTACTTGGTCGTGCAATTTTGCCAGACTCTGCCCCATCGGTGCTTCAACATGCCTGTGTGTATTTCACTTATCACAACATCTGCACTTTGGGTGGTTCAAGTTGCTCCAGACTTCCTTTTTTTTTTAATGTCAGAGTGAGGGGCTGTATGGGTGAAAAAAAACACAGGTGCAAGGAAGTTGAATAATCAACATTTTAATGCACTTCTTTTTCTCACGTTGTATGGTTTTTCCCAAGCCCTGCAGGAAAACACCTACATCATAGAAGATGCTGATTCAGGCTCTACAAAACCAGGCTACCCTCGCCCCGACCCAGCTATAGCCACAAGGAACCCCCCCACACGCTTTCCCATGACACACAAATGTGCATACATTTGCTAGCTGAGCTCTTGAGATCACAGAAGTGAAGCAGCAAGACAACCGCAACTCCTTATTCTTCCTCAACCTCCCACATCTCCTGCAGTCTGCTAATGAACTGGCACACAAACTCATGCTTAGTTTTTCTCTCTCTCTAACTCACTGCCTCTTCCATCACAACAGGCCACATCTGGTTTCCATAAGCATATACAGTGCATGTCATCGTACAGAAGAGGAGGGGGCTGAAAGGAGGGAGGACTTGAAGAGGAGGGGGAAGGGCTGCACGGATCTATATCAAGGGAATTTTGTACTTCAGGAGTGTTAAGACCGTCATGATATTGCTGTTTTTCATCATCTCTCACAAACATCTTCTCACATGATGAGGTGGCCCGGGTCAGCTTCCTGTCAATAAAGAATACAAGAAAACTGCCATGAGCAGGAACACATGTGCAAAAGACAGAAAGGATGAGGAAACCAAGGAAACGATATAAAAAAGAGAGTCAGTGAGACACGCAGAGATCATAATTGCCACATCAGACGTCGTCTTTGAAAGGAGAGCCTAGTATGTGCCAAGATCCTAACAGTGGTGGATACAAATACCTTATGTGGTTACAGTGACGAAGGGAGGAGAAGGGCAGTCAGGGGGACTGCTTACAGAGCGAAAACATATTGTTCTTACTGCCTGCTCACCACCAGTAAGAGCGGACTCGCTCAGCTGACAGGGTTTTACCAGTGACCTGACCTCTATGCCACTGTGGTCCTCCTGTTGCTAGAAGCTCTGCAAAAGAGCCACAGCTGTAGAAACATTGTTTTGAGTCATCTCTACATATGTGGACACTGCACCGTCCAGCTACTTCAATTCAGATCTGCTGGCTTCAGTTATGAAGCCACGACTCAAACTCAGAGATCTCTGTTCAACTTAGGTTAAAGCATCATTCAGTGGCTTAGCTGCTGATGGCCTAAAACTGGCAGTAAGTTTTTTTTTGAAGTAAGGATGTTCAGCTCAGCTTGATGATGCCAGTTTTGTGGAACGATGCATACACTGGTTACTTGTATAAGATTTTAGTACAAGAGTGCGTATTAACCGTGTCTGTTTTTTTCCTTTAAAAAAAAGAAAGACCTAAAATAAATGTCTCCCCACGGCTTACAAGTATGTTTTTTTAATCCAGCGTTCAAAAGGCTGACATGATCTTTTTAATACACTGGTCAGTGATGCAGACCCGCCCCTTAGCAAAAGAAACACAAACACACTGGATAAATGGTTTGGGAAGTATATGCATGAAGACATTTAGGATTTATTCATGTCTAGTGTTTATGAACAATTTTCCATTCTTTAGATATATTTAACTGTTATACTATTTAATCCGTTTCTATGGAGGGACTTGAATGCATCAAATGCGTACAACTTTGACTTAACAATTTTTAATACAAAACCTGTGCTGCAAGCTGCTATGGTGACACGATGGTGGCGTGGGCAGCAGTAGCTTCACAGCAAGAAAGCTCCTGGTTTGAAGCCCAGCCGAGGCCTTTCTGCGTGGAGTTTGCATGTTCTCCCTGCGCAGGGTTCCAAACACATGCACGTTAGGTTAACTTGGATTCTAAATTGGACAAGGGTGATCTGTAAATGGTTTAGGAATTGAAGGAAAATGGATGGTTAAAAATCCAACCTGCAGTCATTAAGTGCTGTGAGTGCTCAGTGAGACTATTTAAGTGCCACAGAAATAAAATGTCATTATACTTTGATGTTCACGATGAGCTGAAAGAGGATGGAATTTGAAAAGTGAGATGTCGCCATTACAGATGAAACTCGTTTCAATCCAGCTTTGCTGCCCCAGTTAGAACTTTGCTCTTGTTCTGCCAGCTCAAGCGATTCGCTGGTCCTCGCAGAGTCCAGCCACACTGAGTTGTATCAGGGCAAAAAAATGTTATGCTCAGCGACCATAATGCTGTAATTACATAGGAGCAATGCTGAGCTTTGCAGGATAAACGTCAAGACCAGAGAGATGGCACAAGGCAACTGAAGAGAGGAAATACGAACAAATTTACAATAAAGACAGAAAGAAAGAGAGGGCAACACGAAGACAGACCCTGAAGTGGATGAACTGTAAGGAAGGCATGTAAAAATTAATCTCAGTCACCTAATAGCGTCAGGTCATTCTCATTTCCAATGTGATAAATGAGTTGAGCCACAACATGGTGTGACTGACACCTTGTGGATTCCAAGGATAACTGCTGGAGTCGCATGCAATCCAAAAGTGACATATTCCCAGTATTGCATCTCTCTTTTTACTGTTATTACTGTTATACAGTATAGAAGAAAAAAAAAAAATCGACTTCAAACTCAATCAGAATGGAGAACGAAAAGAAACGTCACAATCATTTCAAACTTCAATTTTTATTATTTGTACATTCACCACTGATAGGCGTACTCAAAGAAGAAATTAAAAAACAACAAAACAAAAACAAATCTTTGTACTAAAATGATAAAATAAAGATTAAAAAACAATATTAAAACAATGGTGAGAAAACTCAGAATGCAACCTCCCCTCTCAGGCCTGTACTCACACTACAGGGTCAGAGTACTGGAGGAAGAGGAGGAAAGGGGGAAGAGGAGAATCAATAAGGACATAAAGATAATTTGTGTCAGCTGTGACAGACAGATTCTCTCCCACAGAGAATAAACTCATCTCTTAACAGAGACAGAGGAACACTGCATTGCCTTAGTAGTTATTCCACGCTTGTTTAAAAATACCCCAGAGCTGCCTCATTTAAAGACTTGATTTGAAGTAATCTTAAGTCTGTACAAAAAGCCAAACACACCTATTTCAGTATTGTCTGATTTATGCAGTCCTCTCTGCAGAGGACAGAGTCTTCTCTTTAGGCAGGACTGGCAGGAGGAGCCTTGTACTACATGCAGCAACAAAAGGATTCTTCATCCAAATTGTTAAACACAGAGGCGACAACAAGTGACTGCAAGTCATAATTGGCACCCACACTATGGGGCAAATGGGGAACGTTGGACTAAATAATCAAAATTACCCAGTGAGTCAAACAGCTATGCTGTCAAGACAAAAAAGTGAAGAAAAATGAATAAAGAAAATATCAACCTTTGACAGGAACGCCACATACGGCGCTGTGAGAAACAACACTGCAAAAAAAAAAAAAATCATGGTCCCCTTAAAGCATAAATGTGTGTAGGTGTAAAAAAGATGACAATTTGAGAGATGGTAGCGACATCGGTTGGTCCTCTGTTGGGTCTTAGTTGTAACAAAGTACATGTAGTGAAAAGGCAAATGGAGGAGGGCGGTCTCTAGAACAGTTCCATCAGTTGATTGGCCATTAGCGCCGCCTTTCTCGTGGTTCGCTGCGGCTGCGTGAGCGTCGGCCTCCGCCCGCCCCGCTGCCCCCCGGCCTACGGTATCCATCCCTGCGTTTGTCGTTCTCCCTCTCCCTTTCCCTCTCTCTCTCCCTGTCTCTATCTCGACCTCGGTCTCTGTCTCTCTCTCTGTCCTTGTCTTTCTCACCCTCACTGCGTTCTGTTGTGCCTCCTCCAGCTTTCACCCTCTCCTTACGCTCCTCTTCCCTTTTTTTCTCCTCCTCCTCTTGCTCCTTCCGCCGTTTCTCACGTTCTTTTGCCCGTTCTGCCCTGGCAGCTTCCCGCTGGGCAAACTACAATGAAAAGGTGAAAGAAAACTTTCTGTTAGACAAAGAATAAGATTTATGCGTAAAGCCTGAACCCTGCCCCGCCGAGGGTATGAAGTGGTTTGTTCGTCACCTGTTCATCTGTAAGTGGAAGCCAGTATATGCAAGGAGCAGCTTTAGTCTTGCGGAACAAGTCATCAAGCAGCTTTGCAGGGGGATCCTCGGCTGTTTTCTCTGACAGAGAATACACACAACATTAGACAGGAGTGTATTTTATTACCCAGAAGAAGAGCGCAGGGCTCAGAACAGGCCTCTGGCAGCGGACCCGAGATAGATATATACATATACACAGTCTGAGAAGCCTGGGGGAAACAAACAAAAAACAGGTATCTGGACTCGTTTTAGTTGCTTGAAGACGTTTCACCTCTCATCCAAGAAGCTTCTTCAGTTCCAGAACTGAAGCTCCTTAGACTACGATGACCTGGATGACTGAGAAGCTTCACACACACACACACGCACGCAGTCTAAATCTATGTCTTACCTTTCTTCTCCTTGCTTTTTCCCCTCTCCTTGCGTCGCCTCTCTCTTGACCGCGACCTTCGAGGACCTCCCTCCTTCTCTTCTCCGTGTTTTCCAAACTCTCTGACCTTGTCACGATCCCACTCCCGCTCTGCTCGAGCTCGCTCCCTGCGTTCCATTTCGCGTTCCCGTTCAGCCCACTGATCTCGCTCAGGAAGGAGAGAGGGCAGGCCCGATGCTCGACCGCGGCCGGAGCCAGGACCCTGGTCCTCTGCTCCAGGCTTGTCAGCTACACCCAAACCTTTGTGGAAGTCCAACTACAGGGCGGAGACATGTTCAGATTACAGATAGCCAAACATTTAATGCTTATGGAAAGAGAAAAAAAAAAAGCCCCTCAAACAAACATGTTCTTACTTCATCCTGCTGGCAGAAGTCAACACTGAGAACTTTTGGGTTGCTCTGTGGCCATTTCACGCCATGAAGAGCTGCTCGTGTGGCGACTGCCTCCTCCACACACGAATACTAGACACAGAAAATATGGTGGGGGATCCGTCACAGTGAGAAAATACTTCCAATGTCTAAAACCGGTCAGCGCTGCAGATATGTAACTCAATGCTTGTAAGAACTTACAGTGACATAGCAGTGGGACTTGATTTTGTCGATCCAGAAGCCCTCCTCCACCAGAGTGCCCGTTCTGCTGAGCAGTTCCTTAAGCTGTCCCAGAGTGAATGGCCTCACCTGAACAGTGTTACAGACTCCATTACAACATCAATAAAGTGCGACTACAAACAATATACACTCTGCATACAAGATAAACACAATGCAATAATTAAATAAAAACACATGCAATAAGAAGACAGCAAGAATACAAGAGGAAAAAACTGAAATCTTTCCACAATTACTTTTTGAGGAAATGACTCAGTTGATTCGATTTATTATAAATGAACTGGGTCTATGTGAGTAGGAGAAAATATATAGTCTAAGTTTTATACGTCAAAAACATCCATGTCCACAGCTCATATTTCACACATTTCTATCGAGAGGAAAATTCTCATGTTAAATCTGAATGAAATACAGGTCAGCATAACAGGTGCGTGTTTACATTTGCCCATCATATCAACTTTAGTCTTACATTTCACATAGTGAGAGATTCACAGTAAACATCTTGTTTTATGTCCTTTCTATGCTGCTTCTTGCGTGTTCTTACAATTAGTGCATACTATACTGTTAATAACTACTAAGCTACTAAGTACTACTAATAGTTGTACTAAGCTGTCACAACTATTCTCTCACCAGGTTGCAGATGTGAACAATAGTGGAGACTTTTCCTCGAGGTGGCGAGGGCTGCTTGGCCGTGCGAACAGGGTCATCAATTGTGATGGAAACACCCGTTTTCTGCTGGCTGATGGAGCGACGGATGAGGGTGTCGCTGGGGGTCACTAGAATGAAAAACAGTCAACAAAGTGTCTCCATTACATCACTGTCTTCGTAGTTCTTATAACAGAACATATTTTCATTTACCGAGGACCCCCCTTTGACTTTCTTAAACATAAGTTAATATGAAAATTTGATTTCTTGAATTCATTCTGATGAATTGATTTCTGCAGAGAAGCCATCTTACGGTGGATATCTTACCAGTGTTGATTTCTACATCATGGCTGGTATGTGTTGGTGAATGAGTTTCAACAGCTACAGGAACAGAGGTCTCCATCTGCTCTTCATGAGCCTTTGTCCTTTCTTGGTCTACCTGTAGCTCATCTTCCTCCGCCTCCTCTTGCCTGCTCCTCTTTGCTTCTCTTTGACCATTCTCCTGGCTTTCTGAATGCACCACCTTAAATACAAGATATCACACCAAGCAATCATCAAGATAGACGGAGAGATAACCTCAAACAATCTTGATGAGCAGTGTACACTAAAAAGTGAAGATACTAGAATCAGGTTAATCAGTAGTTAAACACTAATAAGAGTAACCTGTGTAACCGTGCGTCTGATCTGAAGGTCCTGATCAGAGCGCTCCCTGTCTTCATCATCAGCCCCAGAGAGGACAGCTTCCTCTGGATGCAAGTCAACTACTGCCTCCTGTCCTAGACACGGCCTGATGTCTGGGATCAGAGACTACGGGCAAAGCGTGAGGAAACGAGATGGTTAAGCTTTCCACGAGACAGTGTTTACAATGCATATTTCAGAATTACTGCCAACTACAAATGTAAAACAAATTATACTATGCTGCAAATACCTTGAGTGAGTCAGTGGTGATGCTGATAGAAGGCTTCTTGGCAGTGACAGCTGTGCTGGAGCCCCATCTCCTCTTGCGACCAGCCACCGTCCCAGAGTCCTGTTCACCCTCCGCACTGCTGGTGCCCGGGGATGATTTACTGCCTGGGAAGTAATTCAATCAATACAACTCTACGTTTATGCAACACAACAACAGGAAATATATACAGACAATGGTCTTTTGAATGATTACTGAATTATATATTCTGTTGCATAACCTAAATTAGGAATTGTTTAAACACTGCTCTGTTCTCAAACCTTACAGTATCAATGCTGCACCTCCCACATCAAAAACATTTGTAAAATAGATCAATGCAAATATGAGGAGAAAAAGCCACAACATCAACATGAACCATCAAATCCTGGTAAAGAAGGGAGCAAGGTGAAAGGTTGTACTCACTGCTAAGAGAGATCTTACGAGCTGAGAAGGCCTTTGATTTCTGAAACACAAGAAGATAGAAACAACCCGACATACATGGGAGAGGTGAGAGGTCGACACCGTGGAATGAGACAAATGGTCAACTTGAATGAAAACAACAAGCGGGTGAAGAGGAACTGAGAACGACAGCTCGCCTTAAAACTCGTTGTCTACTGATGGCACAAAGCTATGTTGCGTTTTTAATAACGTTTATGATGTGTTGTCCTAACTTTTTATGCTCTAGACCTTTAGAGTTTTTAAAAACACTGCTTACTTTCAAATATTCTCAAAAAACAAGGACCTAATGGAAACTAACATTTCAAGCACTAAAATCTTTTTTTTTTTTTTAAACGTCTGTAGACAAAATCCAATTAGTTCAACAAAAGTAACATTTAACTACTTTAGTCAGCTATTAGTAAACTAAGACACAAGATCACCAAATAGGAATTTAGAAATATTTTTGGCACAATTAAAAATCCAAAGCTCCTTATCCAGCAGTGACTAAAAAGAATATGAATTAATATTAAACACATTGAAAATAAGCTATGAAATACAGCACTGACTAAACATCTACTTATTCCCTGACACCTGATCCTTACTGTTTTGGATATGGCCCAATCACGACTGCATGTACTGTATTTAGGCAACAAGGGTCCAATCAATGGTGGCTGGATGAAAATCTGAAATCTTGCTGGCTGGTAGGTTGGGCTCAATAGTTCATTGGGGTTTGGGCTTTGAAATGCTCTTGGCCAAAGCAGTCATCTTCAAGTGTTAGTCCTTTTACAGATGTGGCAGACTTTTATAACGGCAGAAGACAGTGATCAGTCCACTTAAAATTGAGACCAGATGATGAATGCTGTCAACAGTCACTGTGCAACAACTCCATAATTTTGACTTAAAAGTTCAGCTGTATTTGAGAAGCAGTCACAAAGTAGCAAAACTCTGGTGAAAGCTGTTTAAAGGGGACCCAAATGGCATGTCCTTCTTCAGGAGAAAACATTTCCAGCCTCTTGCAGTCCAGATATTTGCTTTAAGCTATCTGTGTCCAAGCAGCAGATTTCTCTTCCAACACATAAACAAAAAATCCAAATGTCCTTCATACCATTCTCCAGTTCATAATCCACAATGCCCACTTTCTTTGATCGTTATGAGATAAAAATGTCTTTAAGTTTGACAACAATTTAAAAAAATTAAAAAAAAACTCGTTCACAACAACCTTCAACTTGGCTTAAGTAAGCAAGCTTCTTTCCTCATGCTCTCGGTGTGGGGCTAGATTAGTAAAAATCAGGTTACAAGACGTAGGCAACATTGACTAGCCAACCCCCCCTTTTTAAACTTCTGGTCCAATTAATAGTTTCTGAGCCATATCGGTGAAAATGAGGCAGCCTTTGTTGCCAGGGGTGTCCCTCTGTAGTGCAGACTTGGGGGCTTATCTGTGGTCAACTCTGGATTCTTGGGGACAGTGGAACAGGTGCAGCAGTAGTGCCAGAGGTAGTACGCAGGTACCAATAGGGGCAATGGAAGAAGCATGAGCACCTTTATAACAAAGGAATCATTTGGGGTTTAATCATCAGCCACAGTGAGACAACACCCTTGCTGTTTGTTCTTATGACATTACCCAAGGTTTACATACAGCCAAATCAAATAATCAAGTTCCTAAAAACATACTACCAAGTTTGAAAATGGCCCGTTAAACCTTCTAATGACCCGTTTTTGTTGTTTAAAAAAACAAAACAAAAACTAAAATCTAAACACTTACAGTAAAATGTAACATGTTTAAAAACTAAAAATAATTTAAAAAGTGCACAAAAAAATAAATCTAACTATTATGGATGCCTGTGACTAGTCGACTAGACGTTTAAACACTGCTGCCCTTGCTAGCTGGCGCGAGAACCACTTGTCAGTTAAATGTATTATTATGTTATTACTGTACAACCGCAGTTGCCGTTTCAAAGATGTTATGATGCTGCTGCTGGCCACTCATGTTGCCTGCAGCCCTGACACACAGCTATGCCTCCATCTCTCTCTATGTGGAGGAAAGTAACGAGCGAGGGGGGGGGGATAAACAGATGACAGCCGAGACAGCAAACCAGCACCATTCTTCAGCACTGTTTAAAAATAAATAAATAAATATTGCTTGTGTCACAATAAACTGGAATATCATTGTGCAACTAAACCCACGAGTAACCACGCTGCACTGTGGTGCAGGACAGATTGTTACAGATCATACTGTAGTTCATACAGTTCCAGAAACACACGTGCAATATTTTTTGGGCCAATGTTGAAATTTGTCCATTAATTTGTGCCCAGTTTTTAATATAGTCAGGAGTTTTCTGTCTTTTAAAATAGTTGAACAGCTAAGTTTTCTCTCTTGTTTAAACGACTAGTAAATTAGTCACCAGGAACATCCCTAGAAACTGCATCTCCCCTGCAAAGTACTTAGTGACAGCCTTCAGAACCTAAATGATTTGGGATTCTCCAGGTGCTTTACCTCCTCACTGGTTTCTTGAAATTTCTCTGGATCTGCCATGGTAGTCTCCTTCATCTGCCTGCATATTGTTAAAAACAAATACACATCAAAGAAAAGCGTTAAAAGGCCATCAGCATGAAGAAAGAAAACTCTCATAAAATATTAAAAGTATTATAAACATTAAATTAATAGCTTAACACAAGCAATAAAAACACTATCGTTAAATGTTTAACAGCAAAACATGTCAAATCTAAAGTACTAAAATTCTCCTAGCAAAAGGAAAAACTAAATAGACAAAAGGATTAAAATCAGAAAACTTAATTGGTTCCTAAATTGAAACCGATTCAAAATGGACATGCCTTCGGAAGTATTGCTATTAACAGGGCAGGTCAAGCAAAATTAATGCTGTAGTTCTTAAAATCCCATTACACTGCAATCATAATTCAAAAATTCGCCTTTCCTCAAACACACGTGACAAGGAACCACAACACAGCATAAAAACGCGTTAAAATCTCAGCAAGTGAACCCACTCCAATGTAATGCACAAACAGCAACCAGCAGATGCGAAAATTACTGCGCCTTCACCGCATCACATGTTGGTGACCACATCAAATGCGCTGCTATAGTCCCCCCTCAGTGGGGTTAAAGAACCGAGGCGAGGCAAAAAAAAAAAAAGAGAGAGAGAGAAATTAAACGCAGAGTTACCACACTGCTTATTTAGCCAAGCCGAGCCCCTCCAGATCCGACACGCACTACAGCTACACGGTACCTGACGAATGAGCGTGCGCCTCACGTCGTCACACCATCCTCGTGAAAGCACACGCGAACAAGTCCACTCATTGCGACTGAAATCAACTTGGGGAACTTCACACCACGGAGACCACGCCGTGCTCGCTACACACGCAGCACACAGACTGCGACTGCCGTTAAAACGACTGCGTCGCAACGAGCCGCTTCTCTTCCTTCCCTCCTGTCTTCCTCTCACCGAACACTACTCCTCTGTGAACACGTCCATGACCGCAGCGGCTGTCAACCGAAACCTGCAGCGGACAAAGTGTCGCCTGCTGTCTAGCTGAGCCGCGGTGCGGAGAGCCAGAGGCCGGCATAGGCTGCTAAACCCACCGACTGAGCACAGCCATGTTGCAACGAATAAAGGAAAAAAAAAAAGATCTTGTATTAAAAAAAAGAGAAAAAGGACCCACATCTTTTCTAGCACGCCGGATTCAAGGTAGTCTCATCAATCGCCTGATGGGAAATTCAATGCCCAGCCTTTTTTCTTACACCGTTTTTATCAGGTCTTCACTATAATGACATCATGGAAGCGTTAAAGTGAACACACCACCATGTGATTACATAAAACAATTTCCACGGAACTGGCTGTTTTCATGCGTTTTTTCCACAATATGTAAATAGCAATGAACAAGGAATAGCAGAAAATAAAGCTTTCAGTAATTTCACTAGCTTTGCTCCTAAAATAAAAAAAGTTTAAGCACAATAAACCTACAATGTACAGTATTTTGTGAGAGCACCAGAAACAACCTGACATCTTACTGTGATGACCATAAGCCTGTCTGTCTATTAACGCCTCTTAAACTGTTCATCAATCTTACTGAAACTTACTACAGAAACTGCGCAAGGTACTAGAATGAACATCTAACTTACTTATTACTTAATTCAGTAATTACGTTACAGTTACAATTATGTCGTTATTGTGTTAAAAAATTTCTTTAGTTAGCAGCATGCTGCAATGGAAGAAAAAAAAAAAGAAAAGCAAAACCTAAAAGCATTTTTCTTCCTGTACAATTGTGCTACAATCAGCTGGTTTTAGGAAGAAAACAGTGGAGTGATCTATAGCTTTTGAGGAGTGGCAATGTGGACATTACTTTCATTGTTATTGCACAAATGGACATGAGTGCAATGGTGAAATGCAAACCGCGTCCAGCACAGAAACAACAATGCGTTGTCATGCACATCTGTAAATAAGAGACTACGCTATCATCTGTAAATGGAAAAAGTTTGGAACCACCAGGTCTCTTCCTGAAGCAGGTTGCCCAGCAGATTTGAGCAATTGGGGTAGACGGGCCTTAGTCAGGAAGGTGACCAAGAACCTGATAGTCACTCTCACTGGGCTCCAGTGTTGCTCTGTCTAGAGAGGAGAACTTTCCAGAAGGACGATCATTTCTGCACTTCTCCACCAATTAGACAGAAGCCACTCCTCAGTAAAAGGCACATAACGGGCCAATTGGAGTTTGTCAAAAGGCACCTGAAGGACTCTCAGACCATGAGAAACAAAATTCTCTGGTCTAATGAAACAAAGACCAAACTCTTTGGCCAAGCCGTGTGTGTGGAGGAAACCACTCATCAACTGGCCAATACCATCCATACATTGAAGCATGGTGGTGGCAACATCCCTAAGCACAAATCCATCCAAGGACACAGAGTGGCTTCAGGACTGCTCTAAATGTCCTTGAATGGCCCATCCAGACCCAGCAGACTTGTGCCTGATTGTACATCTCTGGAGAGATCTGAAAAACAGCTGTGCACAGCTGTGACGCGTCCCATCTAACCCGATGGAGCTTTAGAGGGTCAGCAAAGAAGAATGAGAGAAACTGCCCAAAAACAGGTATGCCAACTTGACGCTGCCAAAGGTGCTTCAACAAAATATTGCTCAAAGGCTGTTAATACTTATGTACCTGTTAAAAAATGTTATTATTAAATTTGCAAGCATGTCAAGTAAACTTTTTCACTTTGTCATTATGGGGTAATATGTGAAAAATGAATTTAATCCATTTTGGAATACGGCTGTAACATGACACAATTAGGAACAAGAAACAAGCACCTTGGTAAAACACTCAATATTTTCCAGATGCACTGGATACACACTGATATAATGAAGATCAACGAATAACATGACACATTAACATATATGTCTGTGTTTTTAAACATGAGCGAAGTGAACAAAGGCCTCAGACATGGCAGGTTATTACTATTTGTATGTTTGGAGTGATGAATGTGTTGGCCTGTGTGGAGTTAATCCATTGTTTTATTACAACTTTTATTTTTTATTTAAACAATTTGTTTTTTCATTTTTAAAAACATATTTCTATCATTTTGTTTTAGTGTTTTTCTCCTAATAAGAGGAGACATAAAAGTGAGTTGCTCAAATATCGAAATACCTTAAAAAGGTCCTTAAAAAGAAGGTAAAACAAGCACTGGCATGTGAAAAAGGTTTCCTACCCGATGTTGCTCATCTCTCATATTATTTTGTACGATGGTTTTCATTTGTATTTGTGGATTTTGGGAAAAACTGTGTTACTTGACACTGGTGACATACAGAGTCATGCAGTAATTTCCACTACAGACTCATGTCAGGTTTTACTCCAGTGTCACCAGAGGGGCTGAAGATCAAACCTATTCACAACTTTGGTTTTGTCCCTAGCTTAGATTTAAAAACCTTAAATGATATAATATACCACAGGACACGAAACTTCTTTACCATTTTTATCCAGACAAAAAAAAAAAAAAAAAAAAGGTTTGTTTTGTTGTTTGTTTTTCAGAAGGTGGAAAACCTCTCCACAGCAATTTCATCAATTCATGTTTCAAGAAATGTTTATACAATCTTGATGCATCATGGCTAGATTTTAAAGAGCAGCAATTTTGACTGGATTGAAAATTAAGGAACTATCAGTCCAGATTTTTCCAGTTCTGAAAATTACAATACCACAACTTCAGGCACTGAGTACATCATACATAAAATAAATACAATTGGTATATTTATTTATAAGCAAACTGATAAATAGCTATTGGATGAAAATACATTTTTAAAAATGTGTATTTGCCATTCACCTAATTTAGCTGCACTAGTCTCATTTCAGCTCACTGTGAGCATCAGCCTGTCACATATGGCTGTCATTTACTGTCCCACCAATTTCTTCTTTCCCCGCTCTTCTTCTAAGTGCATCTACTGTCACACAGGCACATGTGGAATGGACCTGAAGAGACTGGTGAAAACTATTAATCTAGCTGACAACAACACCTTCTGTAAAAAAAAAAAAATAAAGTAAAAACTAAAATATACCTTTCCAACCAGTTTTTAAACTGAATATAAAGAGGTGGAGGGGAGAGACCCCCTAAACAACTGAGCCTTTGCTGTTAGCTCTTCAATTAGCAGCGAGTCCATCATTGTTTGGTGTGTGGTGTAGTAAAGAGAGCAACATAAAGCTGATTTGAACAGACTGGCCCACCATCGACCTAATAGAGCCAAACTGTCGTATCCCCATTCACAATGCAGCAGAGGTCAAACAGTTACTGAGAACTGTTAAAAGCCTGTGTACTTATAAGTTAAAAAGAGCACAGATACACACAATGTATAAGATATGTTTCAGAAAGCCAGACCTTTGTTTGTCCTTTTCCTCCTCTTCCTCACTGTCTGTTCTCTTCCCATGCTTTTCTTCCCCAGTCGGTGCTTCTGTGAACTGTGCCTGGGAATTTTAAAAGGGCAGAGAATAAGATGAAGAACACACATTGTGTTTCATTTATGGCAAATCTATTTTATTATTAACGACCTCTTTTATACATAGATAATCAAGCTGAATGCAAAACTTTTCTTACTGCTCATAATGCAATCGGATACCTTTTCATGGTCAGAATGCCCATTCTGACACAGATATTGTGACAAGGTGAATTTTCTGGGGCACTTAAGCAACTTACCACGTTATGAGCGTCTCCACCTGCAGCTGTGTTAGCCTTCTCTGCAGACGTCTGTCTTTTGCATGGAGAGGTTTTTGGGGATTTCTTTGAGTCCTTACGCTGAGCCACCACGTGCTGTGTTGAGGAATCTCTTTTAGATGTCCCCTCCTTGAAGAAAAAAGAAAGTAGTAGTAGTAATATAAATAATATGATTTTTAATAATATGATTATTCGAAAATGGTAAATGGCAATTAATCTTTTTATTCTATTCATTAAAAATCAATCAATGGAAACAATAAATTGCAACCTTTATTGCTAGCTGCTTTTGTCTGCTCCTTTATTCAGCAGGGGTCACAAGCAATAACTCTGCATATATTTGATTTAGCAAAATCTCTAAGGAAGCCATTTTCCCAAGGAGCTCTGCACCCACTATGCTAAGTCATGCAAGTACTCAGTTACATATACAGCTTTAATAATACATGGCATCATAAAGAGATGGCCTCAAATCCATCTGCTTTCCTCAATGGTTGTTAATCATTTTAATGTATTAATAATTAATTATTTGGAAAAAAAATTTATTCATGTGAACCTTTTTGGTTTATTGGTTCGTTTTTTTTTTAAAAAGAAGCAAAGATTCTGGTTGGATCAGGCTTAGATGGATTGAGGACTATAAAACAAAACGGTGAAGAAAATAACTTGATTCTGAAACTCTGTTCTTAATGAAGGCTGTTATCCCCCCTAAAAACACAGGGCAAAACTTCATAAAAGGATGTTTATGATATTTTCACAATCTACAGAAGACCACAACACGACACAAACTGAAAAGAAAGAGAAACGAGGGGCTCCAGGTTGATCAACAGAACAGGGCATTTGAGTAACTGGTTTCCTAAAGAAAATTGGCAGCGCCTCTAAGAACCACTTGCAGAAAAAAAAAATACAAAACACCAGTTTCAACATCAATGAAATCCAAGATGCTGATCATTACTAGAGTTGGTAAGTAAAGCCATATCTGAGAGCGGCCAATAAAAGGAAAAGATTACAATGGGAAGGCAAGCACAGCTACTGAAGAATTACAAAGTAAGAAAAGCTTTTGAACATAAAGTTCCAAGTTTCAGGTGCCAGGGTAAAAACAAAAGAACATGTGAAAGATAAAACAACCTGAAGGGGCGTTTGATGCCACCTGTCACACATGACGGATGAAATGGATGAATTTGGGTGCTCTGGCAGTGGTAAAATATGAGATTCACTTAGAATCAAATGGTTCTAGAACAGGGACAGCCACCACTCCATTTTGCAACACTGTGTGAGCCACTGCCTTTGACTGGAGCCAATTTCCTGACAGGACAATGACCCAAGACACAGCTCCAAACCATAGAAACCTATTAGAGAAGAAGCAGTAAGCTACTATTCACAATGGAGTGGTTAGCATTCTCCAGGTATCTTAACTCTATTGAGCGGGCGCGAGAGTAGTTTGACTGTAAAGATACTGATCCACATTAACGGTGATGTTTCAGGCAACACAGAGTGAAATGTTACCCCAGCAAATAAACAACTGGACTACTAAATGGCTGCAAGGCTGTGACTGACGCAAATGAAAGTTCTCTTTTTTTTCTTTTTGCAAAAACAAAGTCTGACAAGAGAAAAAAAAAAACAAAAAAAAAACTACACCAAATAAAAAATCAGTTACCAGCCTAGTCAACAACAGAGTCTTGAGTTAACGTGTATTCTTATTTATATGCAACTCACGCGATGAATAAAGGTTGATAAAATTAGTAGAGGGATACAAATGCTTTCATCTGACTTGTGCTACTTATGCATCAAGCACAACTTTGCATTTAGAACCACATGTATTAAGCTAAGTAACTATAGGAAACAGCTTATTAAACACAAACCAGCCAGTTTTAACAGATAAACAAAATAAATAAAAAATTGTACCCACCCTCTTACATTCAAAGATACTACCAGAAAACACCTGCCCTGATCAGAGACTAATGACACTCTGCTGAGAGCCCACTACACCCAAAGAATACAGATTCCCTTAAAAGTATCCTTCTTCTTTTTAAATGATAAAAATCGTCTTTCAGCAAAAAGAATTGAGCAGACTGTGGAGAAATTGCAATCTGTGCAACAATATGATTGAAGATAAATACACTGGTATATTACACAACTGTATAGTCACAAGTGTTACACATTTAAATAGTTTAGCATCTATACCATTGCCATATCATGACTAATGACTGCAAATGTGTATGGTGCATGTGTTCAGGCTATGTAAATTCAGAATATGACTAACTGCTGGAAACAATAACACATGTGGATATTATACCTTGATTATAAAAGTGATGGATATTTATCCACATATGTTCATTTTGGAACTAATTTCACTTGGTTTATATAGATTTAATACAACTTTGCATTGATGCCAAAGAGAGACAGATCATTTATTCTTACCTTTGTAACTCTGGAGGTGGAGTTCTTTTTCTCTTGCGAGAACGAGGATGAACCGGAAGATTGAGAAGATGAGGACCCAGAGTCCGATTCTGAGGAAGAGGAATCGGATGATGATCTTTGTCTTGTTTGTTTCTCTTCCTTCTTTGAATCTCTTCCTCTCTGCTCCGCTCCACCCACTGAGCTTGCCAAACCCTTGCTTTCATCAGCTTCTTTTACTTTTTTGATGGACTCCTTGGCAGCCTGTTCAGTCTTTCCTGAAGCTGCCTGTTCTTTATCTTCCAACACTAGCCTTGTGGCTCCTTCTTCTTTGGGACCCATTCTAGTACTAACAGCAGTCTCCTCCTCAGATTGGATCATCACACATCCTGGTGGTGCAGCAGCAACCTGCTGATTTGTCCGTAGCGCTGAATCTTCCTGTTTAATTGAGGGCCTATGTCCTTCGGACCGTCCCTTCCCAACACTGGTGGGAGACGTGACAGGTGAGGTGCGAGGCTGTGGGCTATCAGAAAATGTACGGGGCCGCTTAATAACCATAGAAGTGGATGAGGGTTGTGCTGGGTCCATTACGAACCTGAACTTTTTAAATGACGAGTGTGGCGAAAGAGATGTCGCTGAAATGGCTGCACTACACTCTGCTGCTTGGCCTTCGCTCTGGGATTCTGGAGCATGGACTTGTTCCCGGTCTCCTGCCTCTGCTGACGAGTTTATAGCAGGTCCTGTGGAGAGGGGGTGAGGAGTTGGCAGGGATGTGAGACCAACTTCAAGGCCACATTTGGATGGAGAAAGGTGACTCTCACTCTCCTTTTCAGCCACCCTAGTTTTATCTTTCTCCTGCTCCAGCTTCCTCTCCTGCTCCAGCTTCCTCTCCTGCTCCAGCTTCCTCTCCTGCTCCTCCTTTTCTTTCTTCACTGCTTTCTCATTCTCCAGCCTTTCACGTTCAAGAGCTTTTTCCCTTTCTTGCTCCAGAGCTCTCTCCATCTCCTTTCTTACCCTTTCTAGTTCCTCTTGCTGTAGGGCTCTCTCTCTCTCTAGCTTTTCCTTTCTCTCTTTCTCAATTCTCTCCTGTTCAAGAGCCACCTGTCTCTCCGCCCTCTCTTTTTCCACCCTTTCTCGTTCCAAGGCCTTTTCCTTCTCTATCCTCTCTCGCTCTAAAGCTTTCTCTCTTTCGAGTCGTTCTTTTTCTCTTCGCTCCAACTCCATGGTCTTTTCCCTTTCCAACCTTTCTAGCTCTAGAGCCTTTTCTCTTTCTCTTCGCTCCAACTCCAAGGCCCTCTCCCTCTCCCTCTCCAACCTTTCTAGCTCTAAAGCTTTTTCTCTTTCTCTTCTCTCCAACTCCAAGGCCCTCTCCCTCTCCCTCTCCAACCTTTCTAGCTCTAAAGCTTTTTCTCTTTCTCTTCTCTCCAACTCCAAGGCCCTCTCCCTCTCCAACCTTTCTAGCTCTAGAACCTTTTCTCTCTCGATCCTCTCTTGCTCTAAGGCTTTTTCCCTCTCAATTCTCTCTTGCTCTAAGGCTTTTTCACGTTCTATCCTCTCCTGCTCCAAAGCTTTCTCCTTCTCTAACCTTTCCTGTTCCAGAGCCTTTTCCCTCTCAATCCTCTCCTTTTCCTTTCTCTCAGCCTCCAGAGCTCTTTCTCTTTCTAGCCTTTCTCGCTCACGCTCCAAAGCTGCTCTCTCCATTTCTTCTCTCTCTCGCTTTTCCCTCTCCTCCCTTTCTCTCTGCAGCTCCAGAAGTTTAAGTCTTTGAAGCTCAGCCTGCCTTTCAAGCTCCAAGGCCCTCGTTTGCTCTTCCCTCTCTTTAGCCAAAGCTTGCTCCCTCTCCTGCCTCTCTTTTTCTAGAGCAAGTTCCTTCTCCCTCTGCAAAGCCTTCTCTCTCTCTTCTTTTTCTAAGGCTTGCTGTCGCTCAAACCTCTCTCTCTCCAAAGCCTGCTCTCTTTCTCTCTCCAGTGCCAGGGCTCTCTCTCGCTCTTCTGCCGCGGCACGTTCTTGCTCACGTTTTCTCAGTTTCTCTTGTCTTTCTAGGTCAGACTCCATTTCTCTGACCCTCTCGTCAGGCACAGTGGGCTCAAGTGTACTCACAGGTACTTGAATATGGGCCGAATGTGCTCCTGTAACACCCTGATTGGTGCCTGGCATTATTGGAAATGGTGCATGCTCTGCAGTGTTAGAGATGTGAGTGGTGGCAGATACCAGACTCTCTGGTGGTCCTCTGCCAGGAAATGATGTAGCGGAGGATGAATTGCTGTCTTGCCTATCACCTTCGCCATCGGCGCCATGCCATCCTGCTCCGGAGAAAGCACCTTCTGACTCCATTTTACGTGCCAGAAGGGTCAGCGGGCCAGGCCTGCGCTCAGCATGTCCACTCCTCTGTGGCTCGGGGCTGCTACTGCGGCTACCACTGCTGGAGGAACCAGAGCTGGAAGAACTGGGGGAACGCCTGGCTGGGGGAACATCTGGACTAGGTGGACTCTGTTTAGGGGTGTCAGGCAAAGGGAATGATAATTCTGGTGGAGGGGAGGGAGGCGGTGTTGGTTGGCGGAGCTGAGGTGACAAAAGAGAAGGGATGTGTTGCTGCTGTGGTTGACGGGACGCTGCAGACCTCTCCCTTGTTGTGGGTCCCCTGGCTGGCTCTCTGAAGTTTCTCCTTCGAGCACTGCTGTCCCAGTCATCATCGTCGCCGTCCTCGTCAGCATCCTCGCTATCGTCATCGTCGCTGTCACCTGGAACTTCGCTGGATGCAGAGCCTCTCTCTGGCCTTTGCTCAGTGGCTGGAACGCGCATGGGCACAGAGCCAGAAGCAGGTGGACTGGACATGTCAGCCTCCTGGTTTCTGTTTGCTTGGCCCTCATTTACCGCACCAAACAATCCCTCGCCACCAGAGGTGCCAGCTGGCTTGTGCTGCTCAGCTAATGCTGGTGTGACATCCTGATAAGAACAGAAAGGGAGCACAGATTTATTTATTTTTCCCCTCACACTATTTTAATCAGAAAGTTATTTTCACACGTACATCTTATGTCAGAAACATGTCTGAACAGAACACTTAGGAACAGAAAGCGAAGTCTAACCTGGGCTGGAGGAGGACACGATGTACTATTGTTGACTTCTGCGTGCTCCTCTTGCTCTGTTCACAAAAGACAAATAAACATAAAAATCACAAGACTTTACAATAACCATCCATAATGTAATACAGTATTTCATTCAACACCACTTGCCATTTGTATCATATGCTTCACGAGCCTCTCTCTCCAGACGCTGCCTCAGTAGCTCCTGTTGCTTAGCCAGATACTGCTTTATAAAGCTGTTCTGGCTCATTTCCTCACCAATCTAAACACAGAGAGAAAAGTCGAAATACAATGCAAGTTCTCAAGCCTAATAACGCATACCTTTTGCAGACATTTATGAGGTTGTGTAAACGCACGTTTTGCCATATATACATAAAAGGCCATCACTTATCAAGACACTTCAGCCTTTTATATGAAACTAAAACCATCTTTGAGATTCACACCTGAGAGTTTGGCTGTAGTCCAATATGAGCTGTGGAGGTCCTCTGCAAGTTCTCCAGCATGAGAGCCTGTTAGTGAGATGAGAGATGTTTTTAAGCAATAAAAGGAAAACACTCTTTCATGGGCAACCTTGTTAGTGAACTGTATTCAGTAGTATGTTTTATCACATCCGCTGACATTTCCACCCTTGACAAAATATAATGAGTCTCTGTGTACTAAATGTAACAAATATCAGTAAGCATCACTGTTCCTCTTTTTAAATAATGCTAGACTTGGGGAATTTTGTCTTTGATAAAAAAATTTTTTTAGAAAGCCTGCAGTAGTGAGAAACTAGAAAACCTGTAGACAAATGAAGGAGGATGACATGCAACAATATTCCCATGTAAGACAGGAAAGAACATGAGAGTCTGCCAAACAACAATTGACAAGGTTACACTAATGCTGCGGTCAAACACCAACCAGACAGTGATTAACTTATCTTAAATTTCATTCATCGCCAATGAAACACCTTGTATAAATCTATGCACTATGACTACTACTTTATTCACGATCTATTACTTTGCACGCACACGTGGTTGATCTTTTAAATTGCTATTATGTCCATTATAATGTCGCTGTCATTATTAGATGCGGGTAGGACGAAACTGTTAATAACCAAACGGTTTTATATGAGCTTAACAAGTATGTTAGCTGGTAGCTGCTACTAAAATAATCAACTTATTCTGGGTTTTGTGAGAAAAGAGGCCCTTTCTGGTGTATTAAATGTTATATAAACGCAATGCAAACACACAGTAAAGCATTCATGGCGCAGTTCAGTGAATAAATGCTATCAGGACTACCCAGTAACAAAAAGAAAAGAACGCCCTAGCACTCACGGCGAAGTTAATAACGTTTGACGATCTGTCGCAATGTAAACAAACAAGCTCAAGACCTACGGTAGCTTGCGGGCCTGCTATGGATTTTTGAGGGAAACTACTCCTAAAACAAGCCCATGCGTTTACCAACAAAAAACTGCAACGACGTTCATTAAAGATTGCGCGTTGGCCGCTAAAAGTTGTCGATCTTCTAAATAACTCTAAATGGTGAAATGTTAATCGGCGGGACAAACCCACAAGAGCAGTGCACACATCGTTAAAAGCAGCATACACAGCAGCAAGCCAGTCGCTAAGGCCACTGATCAACTCATAGCGTTAGCCAGGAGAGCTAACGAGCTAACAGGACAACATCAACCCGAGACACAGTTTAGGATTAGCCGATAAGTTAAGTGAAGTGGAAGTCTTTCTGCAGCTGGAACATTTCTACAGGGCCACAACACTGCATAACAACAGCGTTGACAAAATAGGGACCTTTACAGCTGGTGAATGAGCGTTAACCTCGATAACTCTACTACGCTCGGCAGTAACGATACTCAGTTGTCGGCCCTCGAGAGAGCATCAGCCCGTCTCTTCGTTAACGTTAGCTTGCAGCGACCGTGGCTCGGTATTTCGCAGTAAAACTCACCCCCTTGAGTCTTTTGATGAGAGTATTCTTCTGGCCGCTCTTAGACAGCCCCCTCTCCTCAAGTGCAGCCTTTAAGTCCGCTACTCGAAGGGACTGGAGCGGTCTCCCGTCCAGCGTAACGTCTTCAAGGTCCGCCATTTTCCGTTCCTCTTGTCAGTTCCCAGCGAGAGCGACGATCAACGCCTTCATCGACGTGACGTCATCGTCGACGACTTCCCCCCCGAAATCAAATATCAAATAAAATAAAACGTTTCTAAAATATTTTAAATCCCAGACCAAACCAAAATTACTTTCATTATTGTCACATATGCACCAAATGTATTAGTTGAAATTGCGACGTTAAAAATTATGGTTTTAATTTTTAGACTTTGTATGCGCCACATCTTGCGCAACATCTGCGCAAACCTGACTTCCTACACAGCACAACTTGTTAGCTGAACACCGCTTCCTGTTAGCAGCTCTTTGGATTTACGTGACTCTCGCTCGGCTTATCTGCACCTCCAATATGTCGGTAGTGAGTTGATATACGTTTTAAAATAATGGGGAGTCACAACTCTATATGTTCAAAGTAGTTATTAGTAAGTAATAGTGGCTTTAAAGTCAGAGCCGGTCCGTTTGTGCACCTTAGACAAAACGTTAAGCTAAGCTAAATGGATTATTGAGCTGTTTAAGATGTCGTGGTTCAATTATGTCAGTCAAAGCTCAAGTCAACACCAGCTCACTGACAACCAAGGACTTGCAGGCATTCTGTGCAGTTCTCCCAACCCAGTATTCACATGCCCCGCGAGTTTCCCTTCTCCCAGCTTGGGTGAATTTCCCCCAGCTCCCCAAGGTGTAGTCAGCCCCCCCAGCCTTGAGAAGCTCTCCTGCGCTTCTCCAAGTGCCAGTCAAGTTAGAGAGCCCGAACCCATCTCCTATGTAACCCTCCAGGAGCAGCGGTGTGTCCTGAGCTGGTTCCAGAGCTGGACCGCCGTTCAGAGGGAGCGGTTTCTCCAGGACCTTCTGGGGAAAGCTGTGCCGGGGAAAGTCTGCACCCTCCTAGACTCACTCAGCACTCTCCAGGTACTTTATGCATACACATAGTCTGGAGAGGAGTGCCATTTCTAGCATATAACTGGAGCTTTCTTCCTTTGTGTAGGTTAAAGACAAACTTCCAAACATCTTTGAATGCCAGCTCCGCCTGTGGACGCAGTGGTTTGAGTCTTGGGGAGAAGAGGAGAGGAATCATTTCCTACACATTCTGGAGGAGCGGGACCCGGATTTTGTTACCGACTTTTACAGCAGTGTAGCGGGTACAGCAGGAAGAGACTGAGCAATGTTTGCATTGTGATAGAAAAGCAAATAATAAAGAGGTGATGTGTGGTGTGGAAAACACATTCTCTGAGTCTCTTTATAGAAAATGTAGCTTTCTTGTAGATAGTAGTGTTTGCATACGATTTGTAAGTAAAGTTCTGCATGCCTGCTCCTTAAATATTTTTTATTCATTGACACGAATTTGTAAATAGACTTAACATCTAGCTGTTGGTTGATATCTAAACGGGCTTAGCTCTTCTGTGAGACAATTATCACATCTGGAATAACATGGACAAGAGACTTTTTTTTTTTTTTTTAAATAAAAAAAAAAACCAAAAATT
>VURO01029034.1:0-12930 GCA_015108175.1 Pelvicachromis taeniatus | reverse complement strand
GTGACAGGCAGATGGTGTTTGACATGCTAACAAGGCTCAAGTCTGTTGTGTACCTGCCCGGAGACTTTGTTTGTAAAAAGGTAGGAACGCACCTGTTGAGCCAGCGGAGGTGTTACTGAGCTGGTGGTGTGACACAGACTGTGTGTGTGTGTGTGCGTGCGTGTTTCAGGGCGAGATCGGCAGGGAGATGTACATCATCAAGCAAGGGGAGGTTCAGGTGGTGGGCGGTCCCGACCTGCAGACGGTGTTCGTCACCATCAGAGCCGGCTCAGTGTTTGGAGAGATCAGGTCAGAGCTGCTTCCCGTCATCCTGTTAAACAATTAAAAAGCTGCATGTGGTGGCTGCAAATAAAGACGTTCAACTGTTCTCAGGAAATGAGCCTGGGAAGCGCTCCAGACTGAAATACATTATTGATATGTTATCATATTGTGATGATGTCTTGTTAAAATTTAAATTATAAAAATACAGACAGGCTTTCTTACCGCAGAGGGAGAATTTAATTTACCCAACAGTGTGTTAAATGTTTCAGAAAAGTGAAATCCTATCAGTAGTTTAGTTTTCATGAGCAATAATAATAATAAAGCGGATATTCTGAATTTAAATACTTTCTGTTGTCTCTGATTGCTCAGTTTGCTGGCGGGTGGCGGAGGAAACCGGCGCACAGCCAACGTGAAGGCCCACGGATTCGCCAACCTGTTCATCCTGGATAAGAAGGACCTGGCAGAGATCCTGGTGCATTACCCCGAGTCCGAGAAACTGCTGCGCAAGAAGGCCAAGTAAGACTGAGACCCGGTCAGAGCGGAATGCGGTTTAATTATTTTAATCTGGATCCGAGCCCTTTCACACCAAATTACAACATTTAAACACAACCAGCTCGTCTTTGAGTCAGCATCTTCAATCTCGCGGCAGCAAAGACCCCCAGCTAGAAGGTTCTGGTTTATGGCTGCCATCGTAACCACAAGAAACCTTCTTGGCATTTTTTAAAGCATATTTTCAGGGCTTATTGGATAGTTAAGGTAGAGAACTATTACGGAGCCTGATATCACACTCAGACTGCAGCCGGATTCAGGATGTCAGTTAAGCAGTCCCGCTTGCTAATAACAACAATCAGTTAATAGAAGGCTGATTGTTTCTGCCGCTTCCTCAGCTCGCCGTCCTCCTTGTTTGTCTGATCTCTCTGTCCAGGACAGGATTAAAGTCGCCTCTAATCAGCTCACAGCGTTCGTTCTAGTTTGTGTTTGAGAATCGGGTCAGCTCATTACCGTTATCCACCTTCCTTATCTGCTCAGTCAGGCCACGGCCCTGAAGCAGAGCGGCTGGAGCCGCGGCAGCCGGTGGAGCTGCTGGAAGTTGGGTTGTGGAGGTTTGGAGATATAGCATTTAGGAGAGAGGTTTTTTGGTTTCTGAACTTGTCCGGACTGCCCCCCTGTGCTTGTCTTTGTGCAGGAAGATGCTGACGAAGGACAAGAAGCCGGAGGAGAAGGAGGGGACTAAAGGTGCAAAGACAGTCATCGCGCCGCGACCGGACACGCCAGAAATGTTCAAGGCCGCCCTGAAGGTGACGGAGCAGGCAGGCATCGAGGGAACCTTCGCCAAACTGAAGAAAGCATACAGACCGACTGAGGCAGGAGAGGCACAGGTATGCCAGCATCAGCACATAACTTGTGTGCAGCTGCAAGGAATTAAAGAGGGAAGGAAAGAAAAGGACAGGTAGATAAAAATAAAGAAAAGTAAATAAAGTTTTTTCAGTGCTTTATTCTGTGACTCCACCAGGGCAGCTTTGAATGATTCACAGTTTATAATAAGCCACCTTCATCTGATGCTGCGCTGGGGTGGAGCACCTCACTTTATCCTCTGTCTGAAATTAGCTCTTTAGCTCCTCCCCTTTAACCAAGCTTTATTCTGATTGGGTCTTCTTCATGGACAGAAGGTTTGAGCGGCAGGTGGGAGGGGCTACTGCATCCACTGCCATATTAGGAATATTGCGTTTAAACTCAAATGAAACAACTTGTGTCCTCTGTGCAAACGCATGCTGATTGGTAAGAAAAGGTTTTAAAACATCATCCCTTGATAGAAATATTTATATAAAAGGTAATTTGCTGTTTTTGCTCATTTACCTGATAAGTTAAATGCTCTCAGAACCCAGATCAACTTTTATTTTTGTGCCCACATTCAGTTTTCTCAAGTTAGCAGACTCCATTTCTCAGGTAGAGTTAGCTAATGTTAGCTAATGTTGGCTAAAATTAGCTAATGTTAGTCATGGAGTGCTATAGAGGAGCAAAGCACCCAGGAGATTACAACCTAGGAGGGAAGGAAGGAAGAGTGGAAGGAGGTAAGAAAGTTAAGAACAAAAAGAAGAAATGAGGAGGTGAGGAAGGAAGTATCAATAAAAGAAAGAAAGGAAAGAAGAAAGAAATGAAGAGAGGAAAGGTTGAAAGAAAAGAGAGGAAGGAAGGAATTGAAGGAGGAAGGACGTTTGTGAAGGAAAGAGGAAATAAAGAAATGAAGGAATTGAGGGAGAAGGAGAGAAAGGGTGAAAGGAAGGAGTGGTTAGGAATGAAGAAAGTGAGAAGGAAGAAAGGAAGGGAGGAAGGACAGGAGAATGGAAGGAATTTGGAAAGGAAAGAAGTAAAAAGAAAGACTGTAAAGGAAAGACGGAAAGGAAGATAAAAAAAAAAATCGTGGAGGTTTTCAGGATTTGGACTTTTGTGTTTTGGAGATGCCCTTAGAGACCAGCCGCTAGTCATTTTGTCCTCCATCTTTCTTCCTGCCCTTCCTTCTTTGTCTTTCAGGCTCCTCCCTCCATTTCTCCATTCCCGCCCCCTTCTCCGATGCACCGCCGTTCTCCGGTACCCCTGAGTCCGGCTCCAGAAGACGGAGAGGAAACAGTGGCAGAGACGGCTGACAGCTCGGTCGTCATCAGGATGACTCCACAGCACAAAGGGGAGGAGCTTCTCACTGTGGAGATGAAGGCAGGAGAGAGAGAGGGGGAGGAGGAGAAGGAGGAGGCAAAAGAGAAGGAAGAGGAGCCATCAAAGGAGTGAATTGACTGGAAGCTGCTGCCCTCCACCTGCTCCAAGGAGGAAACAGGACACTCACAGGTGTAGGACATGCTTCTTCTTCTGTGGTGGATTTTATTGTCACAGTAAAACACATTTTCATCTAAACTGTCACGTGACAGGAAGGAAGGAGAAGAATGATGTAAAGGAAATGAAGCAGGAAATAAAGCAAGGAGGGAAAGAATACTTCTTTCTTTTCTTCCTTCCTCCCACCGTTTTTTTCAGGTGTCAGTTTCAGAGAACTTTGATCTCATGGAGGTTACTGTCAGGCCGCAGTACCGTCTTTGGCCACACGAACTGACTTACATGTACCAGCCTTTAGAACCCAGAGAGGCGCTGTTTCACCACACAAACGAGGTCAATGAGTGTGTCTGTAACAGAAATGATTAAAGAAACTCATTTTCCCAGAATCCCCAGGTTCTGTCCTGCAACTTCTTAACCACTGACTTTCTGGGGCCCTCCCTCAGCTGATTTTAGATGCATGTGTTGGGACAGCTACAGCAGCCGGAAGAAGAAGAAGAAGAAGAGGAAGAGGAAAGGCGTGAGCTGCGTCTTCTTCATCTAAAAACAGACTGAACACGTATTTCTGACGTATGAGAGATCTGACAGCCGCTGATTGATTTTCCACCGAGAGCTGCTCAATAACACCATCTGACATCAGCTGAGCTCTGAGGACATCCAATGATTTTAGCCAGCAGCTTCCAGGTCATTCGGGGTCACCAGGATGACAGTTCAGGGTTAGGGGGTCAGTTTGGACCCCTGTGCCATGAGGTCTTCATCAGCACGCAGAGTTTTGCTGCACAAAAGTGCAGCATCTAATTTAAATGTCTCAACATGTTGCTTTTCCTATAACACAGTAAAAATATCATAGTTAGAACAAATGTTTCACTGTTTGATTTTAAGTATGGAAACCTGTTTCTGTCACAGAAGAAGAAGATTGTTTTGCCATGCCTGAACCAAAAGTTCTAATTATTTTCTTAATTTTGAGAAGTTTGACTAAATAAGACAAAATTTGGGGATACTGAACCTGAAATTTTGAATTTCTGGATGTCAAAAAATGTACTGAAACAAGCTTCTGTACATAACACAAACCGCACATAAAAAATATAAAATAAGCAATTTAAAAATGAAATGATGAGGCAAGCTTTAATATAATAAAGCCTACAGCCATTTTAGCTGTAGCTGCTAGAGGGCGCTGCTGAGCTTTCTGATAAAGCAAAGCCGGGGGAAGTGTGAGCCTCCCGGGTACAGAGATACTGCAGTGTGTGTTTATACAGGACAGGAAAAGCTTTAGGAAGCGCAGGAAGCTGTCATTGTGTCGGCCCGAGCTGTGAAAAAGGCGGGAAAACAGAAACAATGCAGTACAGGAAGCTTCGTGATTACTCCTGATTACCGAGTGTAGAAGAAGAAACGTGTGACGCTGCTGCTTTGACTCAGAATTCAGGTTTTATTGTATTTCTACTGAAGCAACGACATCACTGTAAGAAGTTAAAACCAGTTTGTAAATAAAATGATTATAAAGGAGCGTCTGTGTTTCAGCTGAGCTGATTGTTGCACATTTCATTTCTTCATATTTTGTAGGGTCACAGATGTGACATGTGCAAACACTCATGGAAATAAAGGCAAAAACAGAGTTTGCACGACTCCAGTGAGCTTGAAAGTGAATATTTTGTGTAGCACCTTTATTCTCCAGGCTTCTTGAAGGACGTTCAAAACTCTTCTTTGGATGATCAGGATGATCCCACACCCCTTCAGTAATGCTGAGGTCTGGCTCTGGGGAGGCCGATCCAAGACTGATAGAACAGGTGTACTTTTACTGCATTGTCACTGTGTTTGGCATCATTGTCATGCTGAATATGAAGCTGCTGCCAATCAGAAGCTTCCCAGATTATGTTGCATGGTGGATCAGAATTTGTTATCTTTGGTATTTTTCATCGGCTCAGCTCTCATTGCTGTGATTCTGTGACAGGCGGCTAGTGAGATACCATTTAAAACAGGTTCTTTGCTAACTTGCCTGTTACGTGTCGACACAACACTGATTCATCACTTCAGTTAGGAGCTTTTTTTATGCTTGAATGATTCATAGATTGGGATTAAGAGGTTTAAGCAAACAAAAACATTCCTCTGAAAATAGTCAGGTGCAAAGTCTGGAAATGAACCACTGCTCACAACACTAAGTCTGACTGCTTAATGTCAGCATGGACGTTGCTTCCAAGTGTAGGTCTTTTAAAGCTCTCACTCTTTATGTGTCACTCAACCATCCAGATGTGTTCCATCACTTCCATGGCCACGAGTGTATAACATGGAGCACCTAGGCATGCAGATGGCTTCTACAAACATCTGAGAAAGAACAAGTCGCTCTCAGGAGCTCAGTGCATTCCAGTGTGGTAGCGTGATAGGATGCCACCTGTGTAACATGTCTAGGTTTTACGCTGGATGGCCTTTCTTGACGTCACCCTCACAGAGTACCTTTATTATCACAAAGATTTGAAGGAAGTTACTGAGACCAAAGTCATCAGGTAAGTGTTCACTGAGCTCAGGTGAGCAGGAGGCTCCTTGTCTCATAGACTTCCTCTTCTCACTCCTAACCAGCTACAGCAGATGATTACCAAGAGGTTTCTTCCTGTTTAAAGGGAGTTTTTGCTTCCCACTGTCACCAAGTGCTTGCTCATAGGGGGGTCGTCAGATTGTTGGGGTTTTCTCTGTGTTATTGCAGGATCTTTATCTCACCTTATATTAAAGCACCTTGAGGCGACTGCTGTTGTGATTTTGTGCTAAATAAATAAAACTGAATTGAACTTCTGCACAGTCGGATTAATTTTTACAGCCAGTGGCGTCGCCCCCTGCTGGCTGTTGCAAACAATGCAGGTCCAGGGCGTCACTCAAGGGCTGTATCCGTCTCTTATAAACACTTTATGGATGCAAGCTGTTGTTTTAGGAAACGGGAAGGTGTTTCGGGGTTTTCGGTTTATAATCTTGAGTCAGTTAACAATCTCTGCGTTTCCTCGTTTTGAGCACTGATGGAAAAACAAAGTCCATCAGTGGACTCAGTTTGCTAACGGAGGCCAAACAATGAAGCCCTTCAGTTTACCTTTGAAACAGCCTGCTGTCTTTAAACTGCTTCACTGTTTGAGGCCTTGATGTGTTTCACGTGTTTGTGTGAGTGTAAGAGGTGCTGCCTTCAGGGTCCATGGGTAAATATAAACTCTCTTAACTGAAACTGAACTAAAAACTAAATCCAAATGTGAAAAAAAGACTTTCCTAATGGAAATTAAATAAAAACTAGACTTGCAAAGTAAACTTAAAGCAAAATCTAACATATTATTTTCTGTTAGTTTGATCAAACGTGAAGAAACTGAAGCTGAAACGCTAAAATTAAACTGAAACAAAGCCTCGAAACAAAACCTAACTGAAACAAACAAACCCTCTCTGGAAGCATCTTAAAACTAAAGTGAATTAAAATGCAAATAACAAAAAAACATTAAAAAAAAAAAGAAGCTTCCTTTAAACTTGGGCATTGTGTGCAGGTCTTTTGGCTTCTTTAGGCAGAAAACAGCACAGGAAATGGGAATTACTCTCAGCCCAAAGACATGCGCTTCATGTGTTCAGCTCTGTGTGAGTAATGGTTTCATAACCTCAGTGAATATGGAATTTTTCTCACAGCAGAGGCCTGCAGGTCATCCTTGCACATTATGATTGGCTGCAGTGTTTGAGAGTCAGTCCTATAACAGACCCACAGGCCTCCCGCTTCCACATCGCCATCTTTTTCCACAAAACCTGAGGTGGAAAATCACCAGAAAGTCTGAAGCCACACAGACGTCTGTGAGATCTGATGAAACTTCCACCACCAGTAAAATGAAATGCAGCAGCAGCAGCAGCACAGACTGGGAAGCTTCCAGTTACTGGATGAAACTGGTGGAAGGTAAAAGCATTTTCATGTGTTCATCAGTTTTCCGGTGAATCTTGAAGAAACCTGCAGCTCAGGAACAGAGGTGCCTGCTGACAGATGCTTTTCCACTAAGCTGAAAGATTTTTACACAAAGCAGCCACTGAAATACCTGCTGACAACATTTTAAAAGTTAGTTTGATAAGACAGAATATTCAGGAGGAGGCGTCAAGCTGGTGTTTGCATCTTCTCCCTGTGCCTGTTTGGGCTGTTAGATAATCTGCTGCTTCTGCATGAGGGCAAACCTGGTCTCCTCATAAATCCCATCGCAGCACTGAGCCAGAGGAGCAGTGCTATGCAGGGACGGTTTGTGCATCTTTATTTTTAAAGTGGGTAACGAGTTGCCAGTTCAATTGAGTTTAATTTTATTTACACATCACCAAATCACAACAATCATGTTAAAGTGCTTTATATTGTACAGTTAACATCCTACAATAATACAGAGAAAACCTCAACCTCACATTTAGAGATACTTATTAATTTTATTCTTTGCTACATAATTCCATATATCTTGCTTCATGCATTTGATGTCCTCAGTTTGTATCTATAATGTAGAAAGTAGTAAAAACAAAAAAACTTTATTGTTGTGGGGTTTTTTCTCACAATCAAGTCTGAAGAAGTGAAACCGCTTCTTTTATGTGAAATATGTCACATTTTCCCCCAAAACACCGGTGAAAGCTTCTGTTATGTAAATAGCTTCAGGTGTAGCGGGTTAACGTGACACCGAGCCAAGTCAGAATTTCAACCGGTTTTCTTTAGAGTGCAGACATCTTTGTACTGTCTGTAAAGACTTCTGTATCAGTCATATTACTGACGCAATGTCACCTATTTGACCTTGACCCTTTTTTCAGGGATGCCTACTGACAGCATATGTGTGGGTCATGCTGATGTTTTAGAAAACCTCTCAGCTGTGTCAAACATCACCTTCACAGTCTGATTTCAAACATAATGAACCTGACCTGAGCTGAACATTTGACCCCAAAAATCAACAGACTCGTGTAAAAATAAACAAAAATCAGTTTTAATTGTATAGAACTAATCTGAGCTGCTGACGTGTGTTTGCCAGATCTTAGCCTGATGTTTTTCATTGTCAGTCTCCACAGTCAGACACGCCCTCCGTCTATAAAAGTGCCATTTTTTTCCCCACTGCCCATGCGCGTTCAGACACACAAACACGCACACAGTCCCCGCATATCCCACAGTCCATGAAGGCAGCAGCGTCAAGCAGGCAAAACGGAGTTTCCAGCGGCGCAGAGCAGGAGGCGCACACGAATTCAGGTACTCGAAGATCCGCAGGTTTCATTTTGAATCCGCGTCCGGCTGCTGGACCGTCTGCCCGTGTCTGCGGAGGACTTCACTGCGAGGAAGGTGCGGGAGAGGAGGAGGAAAAGGAGGGAGCGGAGGCGCTGCTCGGGACCGGGAGGTAAGGAGAAATCTGCTTCCTCCAAACTTTTCCTTCCGTCGGGCTGTCAGCTGTTCAGTCTGGGTTCTGGGTGCTGTCCTCCACATGACCCGGGTCTGTCCCGGCTCGGTCCGGGTCTGGCCCGCCTCCCCGCGGCTCTCTGCCTCTTTTCATGCGGGCGTCCAGCAGCTTCCAGCGCTTCAAAGCTCTTTTCTTTCTCAGCGGTTTTTACGTGGACAAAAGCCCCGCGGCCTCACCTGGCCGGCTCTCCACGTGTTTGTTTCCATGGTGATGCTGACGACAGGCCCGCCGGCTGTCGATACTGCTCCATCACTTCATGCCCTGATCGATGGCAGGGGTTCAGTTTGACCTGCAGCACAGAGGTCCGAAATCTGCGTTTACGCAGTCCCGCTGATCATTTACTGAAAGTCCTCAGAGCTCTGCTTCACCATCAGCTGACAGAAACGACAGACGATCAAGTTTCTCTCAGCAGCACTTTCTTTACCTCACAGGACAGAAAGCAGCAGATGTCTGCTTTTACTGCTCCAAAAACAAGTTTTCAGTTCATCGGAGTTTCAATAAAAAGTCAGAAAAGTGACATATTTGCAGGCACGTGTTCTCAGACACTTTGTCCACATAAAACATATGCTCCACGTCCGGTCTGTTTTTCCAGTTTATTCTCCGCAGCTGAGCCATGCTCGAGCAAACAACACTGACAGTTTCTGACTGATCGATTAATCGTCTGCTGCTGCTGTTAGCTTTGATCAGCGAGCAGATCACAGGTTTAGTCTGTGAATGTATGAACTGAAGAATGAGAGGTGCAGCAAAACAAATATCTGGATTTTTCTGCTCAAATCCACGAGTTGATCGTTTGATCAAAACGATCAACTCGATCAAAACGGTAATCGGAGCCTGTTGTGGCGGGAAAAATAAAAATTAATTGTTCTAGTTTAACATTGCTGTGGTTTCGTGTCCTCTGCAGAGAGGAGGAACAGCGGGCAGTTTATTTCCTGAAAGGAGAAATGGTCACATTTAAGCCATTTTACAAACAGGGAATAAATTGGCCTCCTTTCATCTGATATCCATATCAGATGAAAGGACTCAAGCAAGAACGAGTGAAATGGTCATAAGTCAGAACAAGAACATGCTTATTTAATCCATTTTTAAATATAGTGACACGTTTGAAGAACTTCTGAGGAGAACTGTAGACTTACTACTTAGGACCATCAGGTCTTAGAAAGCAGAACCAACAAAAGTGTCACATTTGCACATCTGAGCACCTGTAAACACAGAGTCAGCTGACTGTTACCGCTCTGTTGTTGGTTTGGTTGCCGTGGTTGCATTGGTTGCTGGAGCGTGGTGGTCTTGCTGTCTTGTCTTCTGTGGGTTTCTTTCAGCTGAATAAATTGTTTAAACCTGAAGTCAAACATTCGCCGTCGGGGCGGTTTGAATCGGGCTGAGAGGCTCGGCTCAGGAAAGATGATGGAAACTTTTCAGCTGAGAGGAAGAAAAATGGAAAATGTGTGCGTGTGTAAAAGTGTGTGTGTGAAGCGGCGAATGAGCGAGCAGATGGTGAACATGTGAGGCCTGAAGCGAGCTGCACGAGGAGCTGCTGAAGCTTTTTTTTTCCTCTGGAGTCAGATGCTTCCTGTTCCTGCAGCAGTGATGGAGGAGGAGGAGGTCGTCCTGCAGGGTGTGTCTGTACATGCTGACCGCCGCAGCACAAAACTTTCTATAAATACAGTCTCCTCTCCGAGGAAGCCTCATTACACTTCACTGACGTGGACACAGTCTCTCTTTAACCCTTAAACTTCCAGGTTTCCACAGTTTGGAGTTTCTGTCTCTCTTTGGAGCTCGGCCAGTTTCTCCTGTGACAACTGAGAAAATGTCCTTTAACGTGAGAGCAGGAGAAGCAGAAAGTTCATGCAGCGTCGCCACAGGAGCCCGACCACGACGTGCTAACTGCTCTTTAATGTCACCAACAGCCCCAAATATTTCACATGAAAGCAGGAAAAGGAACAAAAATAAAACCGTTTTGTTGTCGGGCGTCTTTCAGCATGTGTTCCACAGAAAACTGTGTTTTTCTGTTCTGTGTTTGTAGACTGCGGCGTGCGCTTTTATCCAGCCGGCTGCGACTGAAGCGTGGCCTGCAAAAGGTAGATTGTGAAAGCTTCAGCAGGTGTGGTGCGTCACTGTGCTGCCACAATTCAGACAAGAGTGACCACAAAGCTTTGTTGGGTTTTCTACCTTCCAGGTAGCAGGGAGTTACACCTTGTTTACTGCACTGTTCCCAGGATGGCCTCTCCAGCCTCACATGTGTTTACGCCGACTTCCAGCATCAGCCCAACTTTCACGTTTCAGAGCGACCGTCTCTGCGTGGATCCATTAACGGCGCCCGTTAGAGCCAAAAAAAGAGCTCTTCATTCACCAACTTTCCAACTTAAATCTGTTTTTATGTTTTAATTTTGTTTTCAACCTAAATTCACCCGATACACGTCTCACAGCTTGTGGTTATATAAATCTTTACCCATTGAAAGTCTACTAGAAGTTACCCTTGAAGCTCTTTTCTGAACTCGGTGGTTTCTGTCATATTTCAGGCTGCTTACAGGACGTCAAACCACAACTTTACTGATATACAGAGAGGTGTCCAAACGTGTCATTGAGGGTTCAGAGGAGGTGGACACATGTAGTCTTTTTGGGGTAAAGAGATAAAGGAGCAGCTGCAGACATGTCAGCGAGCATGTTAATTGGTCAGCAGTGATTTTTACACTTCAGACTCTGAACTCAGTAAACAGCCGGTTAACCTTTAATGAGCCGAGCGGCTGAAGCCCTGTGTGAAGCTGGTTTCTGCAAAGCTGAATAGCTGCAGTCGGAGCCAGCGTGATGCTCATTTAAACCGGATACCATCGAACGCCTCGTCTCAGCAGCTGTTAGCACATCTGCTTTATCAGGGAGATCATTTCAACGAAAGCTCATGTGTGTTCCTGTTTAGTCTCTTTCACTTGCTTTCTGCCGTCACTGCTTCGGTAACACCGGAGATCACAGAAGAGTCGTGAAGGCAGCACAAGCTTTTCTGTTGTGTATGGAAATGTAATTTACTGCCGTTTGACTTGTTCATGGACTCGATTTACTCGTCAGACGTGACGCCGCCGTGAGACGGCCGAGGGCCTGCAGGGAGGGTGTGGAGCTTACCGTGTAACGTCTTTTCAAACATGATGATGATGATGGTTATTATGTCATCGTGGCTTCACACTGAGAGAGTGAACCCAGCGTGTGCGTGTGTGTGAGAGCGAGACTGTGTTTGACATTTTGAGGACTTTTTTCTATGAGTGGAGGAAAAACAGTTTGAAACAGTCTGATTTGTTGGAAGTCCGAGCCCAGATTCAAAGTTTCACTTCCTGTTGTTTTTCTGATTTCAAACATTTATATTTGTGCTTTCTTTCAGTCTTGGAGTTTGTATTTGTATGTTTGTTATTCACAGTTGAAAATCTTGCTAATGTTGTCTTGTTCAGTAAATGAAGTAATGGCTTCACTCTGCAGTACTTTCGGTTTCTGGGTGTTTTTTGGATGCTGGGTCCCCCTAAGGAGATTAATTATAATGTCAGTGGCAGTCCTCACAAAACGTGTGTGTGTGTGTGTCACAGCTGGGACTGTTATGTAACGCGTGTGATTAAAACCAGACGGCCGTAGCCTGTTTGATCGACCGGGCTGTCCTGCAGGCGGAGCAGCTGAGTCGGATCTCCCATGATGCCTCAGGGCATCTCTGCTGTGTGTGTGTGTGTGTGTGTGTGTGTGTGTGTGTGTGTGTGTGTGTGTGTGTGTGTGTGTGTGTGTGTGTGTGTTTGGGTCTGGGGACTTCATTTCCTGCTCAGTGGGATTCCAATAAAACAGAAAGCGAGTGGCTTCATGTTGGCCCTGCAGAGCTGCTGAACCCAGCACAGATTTATTGACTGAAAGCAAGACGCAAACAATGACAGGAAAAATACACACACACGCCCACACACAAACACACTAGTTTAACTGTGATATGTGATCCAGATGTTTTCACAGACGTGTTTTTATTTTTTAATTTAAGTGTGACGATTTGTTTTACTGGTGTTTGGACGTTAAAGGGTAGTGGGTGGTTTGTGTTAGTTACACTGGGACATTTTAGTTTTTTTGTTTTGTAATGGCAGCTTAAGTACTTCAGCTAAAAGTTTCAGGCCTGATGAGATGAAACTGAACCATCACAGAAGCGATGCAGTAAGAAACAATCGGTTTCCACCCTTAGACCAGTTAAAGATGGGGCTGGGTATCGTCACTGATTTGATTCAATTTTGACTCAGACAGTCAGAAATATTCTAATTCTGATCATTAACAGTGCATTTTATCATCATTTATTTATTTATTTATTTATTTATTTATTTATTTATTTATTTATTTATTTATTTATTTATTTATTTATTTATATATAAAGCACTTTAAAAACACGCTAGGTTGACCAAAGTGCTGTACAGGGCAGGTCGACTACAACATAGCAAAA
>VURO01029029.1:64405-77158 GCA_015108175.1 Pelvicachromis taeniatus | reverse complement strand
TGGTGAGGGGGGGGGGTGGTGTGGGGTTGTTGTTTTGTTTTTTGGGGGGGGGGGGGGGGGAGAGACCACAAGTGATTCTTTCTTGTAAATTTTGTACTTTTGCATTAATAGTGACACTGTTCCAGCTGAATTATCAGGGCTTATGAGTCACTCACAGATATTATAATGCTAATAAAAACTGAAGCATGCCTTTAAAAACTACTGCTTTGAAAAAGTGCATAAAAGCAGGGAAAAAATGTAACCATAAGAATACTGTGTATTTCACATTCCTTGCAACATTATGACGTATGTATACACTATATGCATAATATGTTTTGTGCTTCAGGCAAAATGGTCCAGACATTTGATGCGTTAAAGCACTGCGCATAGAGATCTCTCCGGATGAAGTTAATTGTAGGCGGAAATAAATGTTCCTAGTTAAAGTGCATTTAAAAGCAAGCACTCCAGCCAAATGCATGTTGTACTTCCAGGAAAACTGTTTATTCCTGCTTTGCATTTAACTGCCTTGTGAACCATCTTATAGGTTCACAAGACTCGCCGTGCAGCCAAGGCAACCAAGGAGAGCTCCATATTACGGCAGCACAGACAGGTGTGGAGCACAGAGTGCCTCAGGCTGCAAAAGGCTGAGTAAGAGCCCCCTATTACTCCCTGTCATTATCTGCTGCAGTTTTCTGAATCTGCTATTACACCATGCAACCATTCCACTTAAGCCCCATTATGCCCAGCCAGGAACCTGCATGAAAAAATAAATAAATAAAGTAGACACACAAAAAAAGATGAAACAGAAAAATGTATCAGAGGAAAAATGAAGAGAAGATATTTAAGCTGATTTTCTGACTCCATGACATTGAATTAACAGTGAGAAGTGGGTGGTTATAGCCATGCAGAGACAGAGGGGTATACTGAATGGAGGAAAAGTGTTCCTCTGTGGGTTGAGGCAGAAGTGTGGGACTGGGGGCCCCAGCAGTGTCATGTCTTGTGAAGTGAGAAGGGCAGCACTAGCTCTGGGGTGCAGCTTGTTTGGCTGCATAATGACTATGTCTGAGCCACCCAAGGTTAATGATGTACACAAGCGTTAGCCTCAGTAATGAGCCTAGTCATAAGGATGTGCCACCGCTTGCATCTCTCTCCACACATATCTAGTTAAAGTACCTTGGGATTCAAACAGGCAAACAGGAAAGTATATCTCTATGGTTACTTGTTCCTTTTTGCAACCATCTCAACAATGTTAGTAAGAAACAAATAATTATTGTAGCTCTCTCTGTGGGTCATTTCAGTATGAAGCTGCTCACGGCAACAAGACAACCTACCCCTAGCTTTTGTCAAACTTTTGGAGAAAGTCCACCAGCCATGTCTGTAACACTCAGTGTGAGAGAGATAGATGGAAAAAGTTGTCACCTTCTTATGGCCATCTCTAAACATGGAATTGTTGTAAGCTAATTGCAAAGAACATGCTTTTTTATTTTATAAGGTTAAACATTTTTAATTTTTACACCTTTATATATCATTAGCTACATTTCAGGCCATGACAGCTTATTCAAATTCAAATCAATAAGTTGTTGTATATTTTTATAGATTAAGCTACAGAGCATGCCATAATGTAAGGAAGCTTAAATGAACTCCATGTTCAGCAGGTACTGCATTATAGTAATGCTGGCATCAATAGATAAATAAATAAAGTCTCTAATTCTGAAATGGGCTGTTTTGCATAATGATATCATGTATATTTAGTTTAAAATGGGTTCATTTAGTTGTCATTTAAATTAACAGATATGTTTACATTTAATAGAATGAATTTGTTCTCTCCACAGAGAGAAAGCTGAGAATGACATCAATGATTTTATAAGGCAGGTCAGGCCAAACAATATAACAGACAGTGCCATCTTCTCTCTTCAAGAATATGGTAAACAACATTTTTTATGTGCGTTTGTGTCACCATCACTTTGCTGTTTAAGCAGTACACTGCTAATGTGCATACCTGTGTGTTTTGGGGTTTTAGAGCTGTTTCTTGAGAGGGAAACTGAGGCATTCAGGACAAACACTGTGGAGCCTGTTTATCAGCTCAGGGATGACCTCGTCTTTAGACTGGGTGAAGTACAACATCAGCAGCTCTCTGAACATCCATCAACCTGGGAACAAGTGATACAACAGGTATTTTGAGATATGGAATAATGGCTTAGTGACTTTGATAAAGACTTTGATAAAGACCAGCCATGTATATATATATAGACAAAGGGGAAAAAAAGTGGCAGTATTTTCTTTCTGTCTATGCATTTAAAGTCTTCAAAAAGCAAATCTAATCAGCGGAAACTCTCTGCAGGTACCAGACCAAAATAGCCCATCCAGCTCCTCCACAGAAGTTTAAAATCTCTTACTTTCACACAGTGATCTCACCTTGTGCCCAGCAGTATATGCTGTACATGAAGCTGTTGTTTGTTAGATATCTGTGGACCCTAAGACATAAATTCTGCCGGTGACTCTGAAGGGCTTTTTGCTGGCTCTAGAGATGAATCATGAGATTAAGGAGTTAGCCAGGGTCTTTAAAGAAACACCATACTGGGAATAAAGCGTCTGCCAGCCATTTTGTCGACCCTGTGTAACTCAGGCTTTAACCCCCCCATAGATACTTATACTATACTCTTATTGGCCCATTGCCCTTAACCACCTGATTGCTGATTAACACTCATTTTGTATTCCTTTCCCAGTTACTTTTTCCACCACTTTTCTTTTCTTTGCCTCACAATAAAAAAGAGAAGCTGAACGCTGTGTAATTATGCTTTCATCCTGGAGTGAATGTGAGGAGTTAAAAAAAAAAAAAAAAAGCTAAAATTGGCACAGACTTTGGTGGTATAAAAAGGCAACTTTTAAAAATGTTAACACTGCTTTTAGCATTTCTAGATGTGGTTTGAATAATAATAAAATAGGAATAATAATTTGAAAATGAATATTAATAGGTTAAAGCTTAAACTATTTTCTCTTAACTTGTTAAAAGAGATAATGTAATGTTTTTGAACAAACTCAATTACAGCTGTAATTGCCTTTCAGTAAATAAGCATTATAATTGTCCACATATGCATTCATGCATCTATAAAACCATTGTCCTACTGCTGTTTATGTGGGTAACAGGTGCAGTTATATTGTAAGAAATGGGCATTTTCGGTCATTCCTTATCTTCATCCCTTACACAACCTTAAGATCCATCAGACAATTAAACAGTTTTATTAATTGTGTTTGTGTTTTTGTTCTGTGCTGCAACTTTTCTACTGATACTGTTATTTTGATATCAATAATGTACTGCATATTTTTACATTTATTGTAGGGTTTTGCATTTTCAACATGCAATAGCCCATCCAAATTCATAGTACATTTGAGCATTCCTAAGCAAGTCATCTAGTCATGTTGGTGTTGGCTGATAAATGTTTTTAAAAATGCACCATTATTTTAAAAAAGAGTGTTTTTTTTCCCCCAAATCATCTGCAATGCAATGTAAAACTTAGTTTACCCTGACTGCTTCCGCTTCTATAGGAATTAAGAGGGTAAGTAGCAGCCAGGCGTCATCAGCAAAAGTGAGCACCTCTATAAATCCAGGTTTTGGAAGTTTGTGGGTCTGAAGCATTCAGGTGTATGTTATCACAACACTTCTTTAGGTGTTGACTCTACGGGTCTCCGTTAACATGTTAAATATTAAAGTCCATGACAGTACAATTAGAAAAAGACTGAACAAGTAAGTCCTGTTTGGAAGGCTGCCTGTGAAAAGCCTCGGCAGCACAGCTTAGGTTTACACAGTTGCATCTGAACAAAACATAAGACTTGTAGAAGAGTGCACTGTGGACAGATGAGACCACAGTGGAGATATCTGTCAATAATGCACAGAGCCACATTTAGTGAAAACCAAACACAGCATATCAGAACATGGTTTGCAACTATGGCACCTTGGCACCTTGCAGTTACTGGGGTGAAGATAAAATCCTTTGCATACCAAAGTATACTACAGTCAAATGTAAGGCATCTAAAGCTTGGCTGAATTTTGGTCATGCAACAAAACAATAACAGGCACAGTAGCAAATCTCCAACAGAATGGCTTAGAAAGAAAAGAGTCAAGGCGTTGCAGTGGCCCACGCAGTCAAATTGCAGTCCAGTTCTCAACCCCACTGAAATGCTGTGGCATGACAAATGACTGCAAACCTCAAGGAACTGAAGCAACATTGTAAAAAAGAGTGAGCCAGAATTCCTTCACAATGATATGAGAGACCGACAGAGTCATACAGAAAAGGATTACTTTCATTTACTTCAAATTATTGCTGCTAAAGGTGCTTCTACGAGCTATTGAAACCTGGTGTTTAGTTTGTTTTGTATAGGAGTCTTCTCTTTTCACAAAACATTTGTCAGTATTCAGAGCATGCTGTTTCCTTCTCTTTTTCAAATGGCTTATTGTTTGGTTGTTCACTAGGTGGGTGTTTCGTATGTGATATTGTCTATCAATATAACAGGTCATAACAATATATTAACACAATCAGGATGACGTAGAAACATAATATTTGTCATTTTTTGCTTTCAAAAAATACTTCACAACTTAATATTCTGAAGCATTACCTTTGATGTAACTACTTCTTTTAATTAGGCTTTCACAGTTTTAATAGGTCTCTTAATATGATACACATTTTCTCAGTTTCCTCCTGCTTATATCATACATCTTGACTTATAAGCAATTAGTGATTATTTTTCTATTATTACAGCAGTCTCTCAGAAGTTCATAAATTTAGATGACTGAAAGAAAAAAATATATACGGTAAATTTCTTGAGAGAGAGTTGTTGTGGCAGAGGACTTCCAAGATAGCCGGGGCAAGATTTGTAGTTCTGTTTTACCATTTTGTTTTGTCTTGACATCATAAGGTCAAACTGGCATGTTTGTTTTCTAACACTGTATTTAATACATTTTTATGTTTTCATCCTTGAACCACCAGATAAACATTGTCAAAGCACAACAAGATGACATCATTGCAAAACTTGATGCAGAGTATCTGGACCTGGAGAGAGAGATCGTAGGCCTCGGCCTGGAGGTTTGTTTTTTTATGCAGAGAGATTCCATTGTCGATAATAGCATTGCTACAGTATGCTACAGTATGTCGCTAGAGAAAATTAACATTTCATTATGCAGGGAATGCCTAAGTTTGCTCCATCTGAATATTTTGTTTATTTATGTTGAACTAAGTTAGAAGTTTATTGGGTCATCGTTCTATTATTCAGTAACATCTTGACAGTTCTGCTTTCGTAACTGACTATGAGATATGAATCCAACATGTTGATATTTAGAGGAATGTTTCCTGTTCCAATAGTTGCCCGATAAACACAAAGTAGAATATTTTCACCACTATGCTTAACAGTTAGCAAGTTGTTTCTTTTAGTAAATGTTTCTCCCTGTTTTCTCCAAACACCCGTCTACAGCGTTAATTTTTGAACCCCTGCTTGAGGGGTTGTGTTTGCTTGTATTAATTTCAGATGTCAGTCAAAATATATGATTATCCCAAATTTTTATGTAAAACTATATATCAAGGATATAAAATGTCTATCTCAGAGTTATACAGACAACCTCAAGGGTGGCCATATTGTCCTTCACAGAAATATCTCACTAGTACTTCAGATAATTTGGTGAACATTCCAGAAGAGGTTTTGAATTCAGACTGCCCTTATCCAGACCTGAAGGACTCCCTGATCGAAGCCTTCCACTCCCTATCAGAAAGATACCAGAGCAGGCTGCAGAGCCTCCAAGAACAACTGCAAAGGACAGACAGGTAGGTCTGATGATGTCTGAAGATTTATGCTTTGCTTTTTTTTTCTTATTTGCATAATTCAAAGTTTTTACGCATTGCTGGATGAAATATATTGCGGGTTTTTACCGCTAACATGAAAAAGGTGGCTGAAATAGGCTTTTAATGATCTTCAGCCTTTCATTTAGATAATTACATGCGGGAGCAGAGCTCTGCTGTAACTGGACAGATCAAGATGAAAGATTAAGAACTCAACAGGATATTAAAGTCATATAGATGCATAGTTGCTTCACTCTGTAGAAACAACCTTTTAAATAAGTATTTCTCACCAGGAGAGAGATTATATCAATAAGTCCAAGCTACTTCTGAGCTCGATTTTTATTTACATAAAGCTGCTTTTATATTATTGTTACACAGCACGGCTTTTTATCTGCATATACTATATGAAAATGCAATCCAAATAAAGGTAGGGAAAGATAATTTTATAGTATTGCTTATCTGTTGTAGTGCTTTCCTTTCTGATCATCTACTGTTTGTGTCGAAATTGTTTCAGGTTCTGTAGCTGGTGTGAGCACGATCATGAACATTTTAAGATCACAGTGTCTATGTACACTCATGACATACCCAACCACAGAGCCCTCTGCATGGATATGCTGTTGAGAGTCTTCCCTGAGAAAAGTAGACAAGAGCTGGTAAGTACTTTAGGGGGAAAAAAATCTGAATTAATTGTTAAATTGATTTAAAAATGTACAAACAGAAAAGCCAGCTATTTTTCTAATCTGAAAATAGGTAAAAATCTCAAAATGTACAAAATTTGATGGTTGATATTTTAATATGTAAAGACTTTCTGAATTAATTTCCTACTAGTTATGAGAGTAAATTGAATATATTTTAGGTTTTAACACTATTCTTTTACAATTTATTGACTAAAATAGTAGAGACATAATATTAATAGCAGCAGTGGTAAAACATAAAATAAATAAATAAATAAATAGTTGTAGTATAATGTAATTAATCTGGTGAAGCAATGATCACCTTTGAAAAGGTGTCTTATTCCCCCTCATAGTCACTCCTTGAAGCCAACCTGTGCAACCACAGTCTGGTGTGCTGACCACAAAACAACTGGGCATCATGTGCCTTGCTGAAGCCCAAAATTTATCTTTGGGTAAATTGGTCCCCAGGTTTGAATGATTGGTCACTTTCCACCAAGCATCATTTTATTATTATTTCTTTTTTCTTTACTACACACAAACCACACACCTACATACTCTCTTACATGCATTTAACCATAAATTAAGGCATTAACTTTCCCGCACACCCATCTAAAAATGTACTTTACTCCCCTGTGAGAAGCAGCCCCACAGTGTGAGTCCCAAGCTCCCTGATCAATGTAGCTTAGTACCCTGAACCCAGCAGTGAGACACATAGATAAGCCTGGACAATGATCTGCTCAGCACGCTGCAGGATATGCCATGTCACCCACTGTGGACAATTTGCTCACGCCACCGCCTAGCATCACCATGACAACCGCCAGACCCTCTCTCCGTCCTCACCATCACCCAGAGACCTGTCCTCATATCAGTTCCAGCTGGGTGCTGCATTTAGAGTTGTGATCGTTCAGCCTTAGGGGAGTCTTGCAAGGAGGAGAGATGTCTTTCTCCATGCCCCTCACCCAGAAACATTCCCGGAGTTGGACTAATTCAGCTATTAGTCATAATTAGACTGGCTTGCGTGCAGAGGATAATCAGTGAGAGCTATAGATTGATTTGCTGAAACCTCTCTGATTACACTCACAAATGCTATTCTGCTATCAGCATGTGGAAAAAAAGAAATCTTGATTTTATTCAGAGTTTTTGGCTTTTTTGTCTATCTGATATCTAAATGAAATCAACCGAACAAGTATGTCTTTGATTATATCCAGTAAACTAGTAAAATGGTTCCCCTAGCTGAACCGAGCTCTGCCTGTGTGCATTTTTAGTGAAAATATGAATTGTGACTGGCATGTGTGTGATTTGTGATATTTTGCATGTATTTGTTTAAATGAAATCCCATTAGCACTCCAGACAAATCGGTGACTTGAAAATTCTATAGTTAGCATTTAAATCACAATTTAATTATATTTCTATGGAGTCAGCATCTTAGCTCAAATGTTTCTTATGTTGTTTTTCCCTTTAGAGCATTGAAGCCTGTTCTTGTTTGAGCTGTGGTATTCTGCTCACCTGCCGTTAAATTTGATCTCTGTGCAGTCATTTCGGGATGATAGCGTTATTTTCTGTTGCTTTTGTCAGTCATGTTTTAGTTGAATAGAAGGTGTGAGACAAATGGTTTCTGATATGTAACAATTTAAGAGCTTTGGTGATAAAAAAAAAAAAAAAAGCAGCCTAAATGTTTTAAATTTCTTGCAGTTCTTCTTTTTCTTCCTCTGATCCTGTAGAAAAATATCCAAAGGAAAATAGGGGAAGTGCAGAAGGTTTATTACTTCTCTCTTTTAACCTCAAGATATTTTAAATATATTATATCTTGCAGTGGTTTATCCCACCATAGCCTTTGGTTTATATCCAAGTGGCTATCCCTATCTCAAAAATGTGTCACTTTTATCTCTATATGATAATTTATTGTATTTTTTTGGTGACCTTAAGTAAAACCAGCATGTCACTTTCACAATCAGGTGGTTGTACACCAGTCAGCTATAAGTGGAGATGTCCCTCTGCTGGATGGGGCAAATAAATGTTTATTATCTTTGTACCAGCAGAGAATCAGCAGGATTTCATAGTATTGATATAGTAATAATAATAATATTCCATGATAATAGTTAAAATTATTCATACCTCTTCATACTTCTGAGTTTATATGGCCATTTTTTATTTCACATTCTTTGTACATTCTCTTCCAGGAAGCATTACTCTGCAGAGGAAATGCAGCAGCTGAATTAGGTGCTGTGACACTCTAAGTGTATACTGCAGACACAGTGCGGTGGATGCATCCACACACACTGTGAGTGCAATGGCTGAAGTGCACGCAAGCGATTGCACAAACATGCAAGCATATATGCACATATCTAAAAGGCTCATTCTTAGACTTTACTTCAAACCACAGTAAAGTGAAGAACAAAAGGAGGGGGGCAGGGGGGCTTTTCCTCAAGTTCTAAAGTTGTGTATTAATAAACAGGATTTGCTTGACTGCCTCTGGCGCTTCTGTTCCGTTGGCAGGTCTGTCAGCTCACTCATTTTCAATAAAACCATTCAGCCATCTAATGCCTTCCCACCGTCAGTTAGCCACTATTAGCCCATAGATGAATATCATTCCCTCGGTTCCAATGAAGCAGCCAAGTGGTGCAGCCTCTGTGAGCGCTGACACAATGATGAATAGCTACAGGCAGCCCTCACACAGAAAGGAACTGTTTTCCTGTAGGACATTTCACAGCCAGGAGAGAGAGACCATTTTATACACCAGCAGAGTTAGATCTGACACAGAGTTGTCCCTATGGTCCTGCTGCCATTATTATAGAGTGTTGTAACAAAGGCAAGTTTTTGGTTTCTCATTAGCATATTATTAATTTGGTGCAACACGATGCATAATATAGCAGAGTTGCCGTTTGGGCTGCGGTGCTTTAGTTTTGAAGCACTATGATCACGGTGTTATCTTACAGGTTTTTTTTCTGACTCTGTTTATAATTGTGCCTGATACAACTGTACAGTTAAAACCTTTTTTTTGTCACCCCACATACAAACAGTCCACAGTCCATTCTCATTCTTCTTCCAGCTGGAGCATGAGTGTGTGTGGGACTTGCAGCGCTTCACCCAGGCGCAGCTAAGAGCAGTGCCCCAGCAGTGGCAGCGAGACCATAAAGAACTGCTGGCCCGAGCCCAGGTCACACTGCAGGAGGCCAAACATGCCCACCAGGAGGAGCTGGAGCTACACAGAGACCACCAGCACCAGCAGGACATTTGCTTGCATCTCAGAGAAAAAGTTAGTGTCCCTTTTATACCTTTGAATCTTCAGTTGTTGCATTTTTTGAGATACAGTGGAGCTGCCAGATTGTGCTGCCAGATTATGTTTTTCTCATATATATTCAGTATATGCTATATATTTAACATAACATCTTTTTTCTTATATTCCTTTCAAGCTATCTCATGTGCAGCTGTGATAGTGTGAAGTTTGAGGGAGCAGACTGCCTGCTTGTGTACAGTATATCTGCTGATGAGGCTGTATATTACGCCAGGCTGCCTGACAGCATCTCTTGCTTTAGCTGCCACTTGGGATGGGCCGTGAATGCAAACAAGCTAATAAGAATGGTCTTGCAAACATGATGTTGCTGTCTCCGAGGGGTGCTAGTTCACGTTCGCACAACAAACAAGTTACTCATGTGAACAAATCCATGTGGTGTTGATGTAGCACCAAGTTGCTTATGTCCTGTGGCTGTTTGGATAAGACACTGATGTATGAGGTAGGGCTGGTGGGGGCCAACAACGCCGAATCTCATTTGGTCAAAAAACACCACAGAGGTTGTTTTTCTGCAGCTGGTTTGCAGATGCAAAGATCTAGGATTGTTTTCTGTACAGATCTGTGAATTCTTCCCTCTTGGCATGAATTAATTCTTTTCGTTTTCAGTGTTTTTAACACTATTACCCCGGTTTTGGTATTGTGTTTTGAAAGTTGTTATGAGACTGATCATGTGCAGGAATAACAACCACAATATATAATTAATAACTAGAGTCCAGCCAATATATATTGGCTAGGGTCGTGTATTGCCCTATATTTGGTATTTACCTTTATATCAATATTGGCATCTTAAACCGATAAATAACATTTTAAAAAGGAAGAGATGGAAGAAACTCTCTGCTCTATTACTGTGGATGTTGCATAGTTTCTCCACCAGAGGGCACTCTGCAACTTTCCTGTTGACAGTGGCACAAACACAACAACCAGTTGAGCTAAGCAGTGTTAGACAACATAACATATTTGAGTAATCCACTACTTTTTGACAATGATACAAGATTATTTTCAAACAACATTTTCATATTATCTTAGTTAGGACTCATAAATAGCTACACTTACCAAATGTTATCGATTGATGTTTTGTGTTTCTGGGAAGAAAAAAATATCGGCCAAAATATCAAGTTTTTAAATAATCAAAGATCTGTATCAGTCTTTAAAAAAAAGCCTACGTATATTGATGTAACACTTTAAATAACAATCTCCACCCCTGTCCTGTGAATTCTTTTTCACATTTGTCTCACACTGAAGAGTTGAAATGTTTTCTATACAAAAGTTTGACAGCTAATACATTGTCAAAAAACAAACAAACAAACAAAAAATCCCTCCCAGTTTCTTATTTTAATGCCATTCTAAACAGTAGTGCAACTTTACTGACCAACAACTCTCTCATTTACTGCTGCATACTTGATGTGTCTTCAAAGTGTATCTTCCAAAACTTAAAACAAAAGTTGGGGAATTGAAGACTGTCAATAGGTTATTATTTTTTTCTTATGGAGTGGTAATTTAAGTGGTGGATGTGCACATATTTGAGTTTGCGTGGAGGCTCAGATGGATTCTTGTTTTCATTCAGTCTTTCTTTCCACTGCCTTTTATCATCACTGCACAGTGACACTGCAGCGAGGCAAGATGGATTCTCCTTCCGATGCGTCTGCCTCTTTAATGCTTTGGTTTCTGCAGCTGCTCCCTCTGATCCAAACAACTCCCCTGACTCTACTGTGAGTCATCCCTATTGTATTTAGTGTTCTGTGTAGGAAAATATGGTAGCAGCAAACTTGCATATTGGAGTTGGCAGTATAATATAAATAAATGAATGACTCAAAATGTATATTTTATGGAGGGCTAATGGTCATCATGATTTATAATTCAAGAGCAGTCCATCCTCTTTTTTTAACAGTACGATTGTTTTTTTTTTCCTTATAGGGGTAATTTGATGGAAACAGATGGAAAGCACAGTTTCAAAAAAGACAACAGATACCCGTTGGAAAAAGCTTACTGTGAAAAAAAAAAGATAAAATAAAAGATTTCTGGGATGGTACTTTTTGGTTAAGGCAGTAATGTAAGTGCCTACTTGTTACATTTTCTTCCTTGGGTTTCCACATCTCATCTTCTCCATGGGTTCAGATGAGAGCATACACAGGACAGTTTTTGGTCAGTGCTGCTCTGATTCTGACCTCATTATAGTGAGCGAGGTTGTGTGCTGCCATCCCACTCAGACACTCTTCAGGGAATGGTGCAGTGGGAAGAAATCAAGGGTAATTGATTTTAGAGTTTGCTGGAACTCCTCTGTTCTAGAAGGGACAAGGATGTCACACAGGCCACAGAAGACAGTCTAAATTCATGTGTATGCACACAGATGAGTTTACTGATCACATAGCAGTTTCTGAAAGCGTTCCAGGTGTGAAATTGTAGAAGCTGTGGTTACTTAAAAATAAAAAGATATTTAAGATAACTATTCAACATTATATGCACGAGACTCTGCATATTTCATACCATTTTATCACTGGAAGACAGGCTCTTCTTTTCAAATCATCATCCGTTTGTTCTGGCTGTTGTAATTAGCTCGTATTGTTCTCTGTGTTACTGTTAATTTCAGCCTTTTATTGTGTCCTTGCTTTCATTTTACCTCCCACTTATATCTCGCTCCCAGGCATATTTGATGAGTGATTGTTTTTCCTTTCCACATGAGTAAATAAAGCCTGGAGGGATGACAGATTGTTGCAACATGCTCAGGTGGGAAAGGGATGAGAAGGCCAAAGGACAAGCGGCACTACAAACGAAAGAAGAAAGATTTCACAAAACCGGAGATTTCCTTTTATAGTCAGCCCCCCCCCCCCCCCCCCCCCCCCCCCCCCCCCCCCCCCCCCCCCCCCCCCCCCCCCTCCCCCCCTCCCTCCCTCCCCCCCCCCTCCCTCCCTCCCTCCGTCCGTCCATCCATCCGTCCATCCATTTATCCATCCATCCGTCCATCCATCCATCCGTCCGTCCG
>VURO01029029.1:12340-62851 GCA_015108175.1 Pelvicachromis taeniatus | reverse complement strand
AGTGTTCAAAAACAAAAAAAAAAAAAAAAGAGAGAGAAAAAAGACGAAATACTGTCACCATCATTTATTATCCACTCACCATTACTGCCACTACTTAGGCAGGACATATAATTTTCTTAATTTCTTACTTATCAGGTTCAGTAATACTGAGAACTCTGAGAAACATCTGCAGGAAATAATTGTAACTGTATTTGTGAGAGTTTTCTAAAGAATAACCATATTGTATTTCTATCTTTAGCACTGCTAAATAGAAGTGGATTAGAGGCTGGAGTGTTTAAATTCTTCTCTCAATCTCACAGCTGCTGCTTTCTCTCAGGCAGACATCATGTATGATTAACTTGATGATACTGCTGGTGCTAATGTGTGTGTGACCATGTTAATTTGCAGTTCATCCCTTTGGAGATTCCTAAGCTCTCCTCTGATAGATCTGTAAATCTGTCTGCCTGGTCAGAATTCAACACTTCAATACCCAGCATGCCACAGAGAGGCTGCCGCATAACGAACCTGTCACTCACTCCCCGGCAAATGTTTGTGCGTATGTGTGTGTTTGAAAAGTTAAGACGGTCTCTTTCCAAATATCTAGCTGGGTGAGTGAAGATTGCTATTGATTTTTTTTTTCTTTCTTAGCTAAAACTTCACTTGAAAAGTGAACTTTTAACTCTGGAGGAGCTTCTGTGTAAATATAATTGATCTAAATTGCAGAATAAGGATGCCACTCTCCTCACTAGGATACGTTTTGTTTTAGTGTACGACTCAAAACACAAGGGTTTCCTTTATGATTCATTGTTTAGAGGGGCCTGAGGGGGCTCTAGAAAAGTGTGAAAAGCAGTTTTGGCACCTCCTCTGGAGTTCATGCCAAAATTTGGCAGCTGGTTGTCTCCTTATAAATAATTCTTTCAAAACAGTTGCTGATAGACAAGAATCTGCCTTTTTCTTTTTCTCTTTGTCTTCTCCATCCCTTATGTGTGTCTGCATGTGCATTTGTAGTTGCACCAGTGGCGGTCCCAGCAGGAGGAGGTAGCAAAGCTTGAGGCAGCGATAGCAGCCAGACAACAAGAGGAAGAAGAAGCAAGGTTAAAGAGGGAGCAAGAGAAGGACACCGCCATCAGGTTGCAGCAGAAAGAAAAAGTAAACACTTCTTCACTTCCTTTATAAGAAATGTTGTTATAGGTTGGTTAAATCCCGGGACACTTGCTTATTAATGTCTATACTTTTGCATGTGTAAAATCTTAAATCACCTTAGCTTATATTATATATTTTATTAAAGAAAGCATTTTTCTAGATGATAAATGCTACTTTTTGTTAGGTTGGTGTTCAAGCTCAAGGCTTTAGATATTTTATATATATGTTTTACTGTTAAACTGTATCATAACAGTAAGAGCAGAAATCGTTAATATCTCAGGCACACAACTCTGCTGTTTGTGAAGGGCAGCCAAACAGGAGAAGGTTGCCACTATGGCTAGCTTTCAGGAAAGAGGAGCTAAAAGTAGTTGTTTAAGACAGTGGAGAGGATGAACTGAGAAGTGGAAGGCCCACTTTAATTGTACTTACGGGATAAAATAAGTATGTATTCCTATGCTTCACTATGGTGCATTCTGTCAACTAACATGCACACATCCAATCAAAAACAATGGACTGCCAACAGCAGGAAAGCTCAACTATGTAGCAGACAATGGGGATTAGTTTAGGTTTAGATGAGTGTTTACAGTGGGCCACACACAGAGTATTGATTTCACAGTGAAGCAAGTACTCTCAAAAGCACCAAATCGCTTTGGATGCGCGCTCATTCTAAAAACCTTTTCATGTGTATGAACAGATGAGTGCATGAATGACTTCTCAAGAAATGAAATATCACTGAATGCCTACAAAACAACCGCTGAAAGTAATTGTCTCTTTCTTATAGAAGTATTGGAAATACTGTAGAGTTAAAAATGCATTGTATTTTGGGACTTTAGGAATAAATAAAATAAAAGCATCATTCCACCATGGTAGGGTTTTTGATGTAGGCATTTTGATTTAAAAAAAAAAAAAAAAATCACTGCATTCAAGTTTCTTGCCATTTGTGGCTCCAGAATCTGAACAATTTAATTGTGGGCATGCATGGATATCAAATTGAAAGCACATTGTGGATATAATTACATGGGTATTTTGATTATTCACTTTAGTTATTGAACCCACAGGTACGACAGACCGGTGTGTGTGTGTGTGTGTGTGTGTGTGTATGTGTGTGTGTGTCTGACTGTTTAATTAAATCTCTCCTCAGGGGTCTGCTAGGCGAGTATAGGCAACCTGAGACATTCTGATTAATGAGAACATTTAGGCCTCATTGGATTCCATATAATTTAGCACAATAGTCTGGCAGACGTTGAAATATCATCTCATTCTCTCTATTTACATTTATCTGATTGTCGCTCTGTCTCAATCAATAGGACATGATGATCCTAAGAGTTTCTGTGGGAGTCAACTTAGTGGAAGTGTAGCTACTGTTCTTGTTCAGTTTTATTCTTTGTTGATTTTTCTTCCCCAGGTCAGACAGTTTCAATTAAAGCAGCAGAAGAGGAGGGAAGAGCTGGAGCAGAGGGATCAAGAGAGACTTGCTAATCTAAGAAGCGTCATGGAAGAACAGGCAAAGCGAGATAAGGAGAGGTGAGTGTTGCACCATGGGACCTTGAGTTTTCGACGCTGCCGAGTGCATCAAGGTTGAACCCTTAGAATTTCTGAATTACTCAAATCAGCCATGACATGTTTTTAGTCAGCCACTTTATAAGTGTGATTGGGCCAATCACTCACAGGAATTCACAGGAAGTCGTCCAAACTTTACAAGTGACCTATGTCTATTTCACATTCTGTTTAAATGTAAAAATACATTTGAGTAAAATGTGGAGTCTAGCATGCTACATTTTATTATTATGTGAAGCACTTTGAAGAAAATACAGTTACAAAAGAAACAGACTGAAATTAATTTTAGATCATTTCTGTTGTAAGCAGTGAGTTTGATATCTGGTGATAATGGAGGCCATTTGAGTACAGTGAACTCAATTTTGGTGAGCCAGTCCAAATTCTAGTCTCAGGTTTGTGTTCTTAGTAAATGGAGAGGCACTCAGAGTGCTCTTCTGTTGCTGTAGTCCATCTGCTTCCTCTTTCAGTGTGAGTTTGCATTCAGAGATGCTCTTCTGCATACCCGTATGTCAGTGAGTGGTTATTTGAATTGATGATGCATTGCTATGAGCTCAAAAGCAGTTTTGCCATTCTCCTCTCACCTCTGGCATTAACAAGGCATTTTTGCCTAGAGAACTGGCACTTAATGCGTAATTCTCTGTCAATTCTATGGTTGTGTGTTCTTGCCCATTCTAATGCTTGGTTTAAACCTCAGTGGGTCATCTTCACCATGTCTACATGCCTAAATGTAGACATGTAGCTGTGACTCATGTGAGTAGCTGATTAGATGTTTGTGTTAATCAGCTGTTGAACAGGTATATATAATGTATTAGTGTATATCGGTCATAAAGTATTCACTGAACACACAGGAATATGTACTGCTCAATGAAAAATAATGTATTAAACAGAAATCACTGCTGATTTTAGTTTCTGAAATTAAAACAATGCTCTGATAACAATGTAGCATCACTAGTACTTTCTCTGAATACTTGCAACTTTCTTACATCTCCATGCTCGACCCTTGCTGAGTCACTGGAGATGTTGCACCGTATCAGTGATGCGGGGTCGGTCAGACGTGAGCATACTGGAAACTTTCAGCAGGAAAAATAATGTCTCAGACTAATGTTAACTTGCTGCCGAAAAATAAAATTTGCCTTTAAAATCATTCTCTTGCATGGTGTGATTTCCATTTGATTTCTCTGCAGACACACACTCACAATGAATCCGTATGATGTTGTTGACTTTGGCTGTGAGAATAAATTCAGATGCGAAAGGGATTCATTGAGGGGCTGAGACAGAGATAAAAGCAGGTGATGGGAGAGGAGCTGCATTCTGGCAGCACCATAGAGCCCTCCACAGCCTGGAGGTCTGCTGTGTCAGGAGCAATATGTAATGTTGATTGTGGCAGTGGCAGAGGAAGAAAGGGATTGTTTAGGTCTGATGTCCACACCTTTTCTGCTTCCTCTAGGGTGCAGTTTCGGGTAGATATGCTACAGCAGAGACGGCTGGAGAGAGAGGCGCGGGAGCTTGAGCGGCAGAGAGAAGAAGAAGAGAGACAGAATCGTCTGGAAGCTCTTAGAAACCAGGTGGAGCATTATCTGGTCTTTCAACCACCGTGATTAGTTCTGTCAGTGGAAATAACTCACAAGGGAAAAAGCTGGACTCATCCTTATCTGAATAAAGGCATCACTGCCACCTTATGGCAGTAAGTAAAAAGACAATTGTATATTATTAGCAAATTCAGTGTATATTGTTTTTATTTATCTAAGGTTGGGGTGGTGGCAGAGGCAGACCCAGCGAGGATGATGGGAGACACAGAGGCTTGGAAGTGTCGACACTTGAATGTAAACGAGACTGAGCTCCAAAAGCCTCTCTACAGTATAAACACGTACACAGATACACAGGTGAGGCATGATAGGATCTGCCCTTCTATAACCACTTTCTTTGCAAAGTCTCTAAAGCTGCATGATCATTTGCCCCTGTCCTCTTATCTATGCTCTGTATGTATTGAGCCTACAAGACTTTTCTCTCCCTCACTCACATTTCCTTTATTACATTAAGTCACTTAAGTTTCAATTCCCTTTGGGTGACACTGACCAGTGACCCATGCACTGGAGGAAAATTATGTAAGCTGGGTGGCTGGCCAAACAGTGTTTGTCCTCGTTTCAAAACAGACTTGATTTCAAGGCCACCAAAGTCAGTCAGTGAACTGTAGAGTCTGTGTGTGGTTTTGATTTAACTGTAGAGAACAGGTTAGGATTTGGGTATTGTGTAATATAGGTATTGACTAATGATTGTCAGACTGTGATGCTTTCCTCTCCTGGCACCAATGATTAATTAATGATCAACCCTTATGTCAAGTATTAAATATGTAGCGAACCATAAAAGCAACAGAGGTTGTATAGAGAATGAAATGTAAAACAGGTGATTTACTGCATTTATAAATTAAAAAAAAAAATAAATCTATCTTCCAGATTGTGTCTGATCTAAGAGTGCGGGTTGAGCAGGCTCTGCGGGAGGCCGGTCTACAGCAGAGTCAGTATGCCAAAGAGGTTCTGTCTGTCATTGAGCCCCCCAAACCACCTCGACGAGACACAACGTCCATACTTAAATTCTGACCCAACTTTTGTTTGAGTCATCTTATGAAGTCCCACACTTGTCCCGATATTAAACAATATATATGGCTTATAATGAATTTGCGTCATGTGTAAGAATCTTTCATGGTTTTTAATGAAGAGTGCTTACAACAGCTGCAGTTCTTACAATGTAGCGTTTTTTTTTTTTAACTACAATATTGTCCTCCATATGACACAATTACAATTACTGACTTTCTTTTAAAGTATATTTTATACATGAGAAACACATACAGTATCTCTGAGTGTTGGCAAATGTGTGCAGCAAACAAAAAGATGAATCACTTACTGCTTTTTATGGGGGTTCTATTTGCATTAATAAAAACTTGTGTTGCAGAAGCTACTAACATCCTCAAGTATTTGATAGCACATTCACTAAAATATACTGCTGGAAGTTCTAAAAGAAATTGCTGAACAATTTTGATCTAAAAAAGCATGCATCTCCACTGTCACTGGTATCTCTTTTTGTAGCAGCAGATAGTTATTTTTCACTCTAAAATGACTCGAGGCTCCTCAAAGATCAATTTTAGGACCACTTATTGCTTGAAAAGCCCAAAAAACAAAACAAAAAACATGACGATTCAAAGACTCCAAATCTACAAAAAATGTCCCAATGTGATATTTTTATTTCAGTTCATTGAAGTGTGTTTCTTGGTCTTAAAAACATGCCCTTAACATTCATAGTAGTCTCCTTTCTTGCTGGACTGTAATTCCAGCTTTTGCAGAGATCAACATGGAGCTCAAGATATAGAACATATCATTTTGAAGATTTGTGTTATTTTACAAGGATATATTTCTGGATAAATATAGTAGATATAATACATAGAACAGCGTACATGCAACACGCTTAATATTTTAGTGTCAAATAAATCATTAAAAAAATCTTAATGTGTAACTTAAATATTTCAGTATTAACATTTTAAGTACAGTATATATACATATCCACATGACTCAAAACTATGTACATTCTATAGGGCGACTGGGTTGTTAGATAATATATCCCAGGCGTTTCTTGATAAAATGGGCCACCAGGATTTGAGGTCTCTGCTGATACTCCACCAGAACATCATGGGGTGATGTGATCTGGTCCCCCTCAAAGCGGTTCAGCAACGTAACGCATACCACAGCTCCTGGAGAGTGAAATGAGAGTTTTTATAATAGTGCAGTGTGTCATATCACAAGTAGAAGATCTATTCTGCAGCCATCAGAAGGTTTTGCCACCATAAAGTGTTTGCTTTGTTAGAAAAACAATACCTTTTAGGCCACAGACACGGCACATAGCAGCGAAAACAGTGGACTCCATTTCAATATTCCTCACTCCGGCCTCATAAGCTTTCCTTAGATACTCCAGTTTCTCTTCTTGAGAGAAGGAGCACAGAGCTCCATCCAGTCGGCCTTGACCTACAGAAACAGAGGACAAGATTTGTCAGAGCATGACAGCTAGAAATTACAAATAAATGTTTAATGGAATTCTATTCATACTGTACCTTCGTAGAAGTCATGGGTGCACATGGTGTTTCCAATCACAGTTGGAAAAGTTTGAAGCTCAGAAGAGCACTGCAGAAGCTCGTTGGCCACTCCCTCATCCAGCTCAGTGTTCCTGGTGACAACTTTCCCCAGAACGACCTGTTCAAACTGGGGGCGGAAAGAGTAGTCCACTGCTTTTTCTGTGATCACCACGGTCCCTGGAGCCAGACCTGTAAATGACACGGGGGATAATTTTCTTACTTAAAGAAGAGTATTGGATTAATGACTTGAACAATTTGTTACACTGCATGTAAAACGTTCTCATACTAAAGTCAAAACACAGCCTTACCGACTCCACCAGACGTTCCCAGGCGAAACAAAACCACATCCCGGCACTGGGCATGGTGCAGAAGCTTGATGAGCTCATGCAGCATGATGGAGATCGATGGGACTCCCATGCCATGCTGTATTATATAACAGTGGATAGAAATTTTCTAAGTTTTCTAATCTGTAAACCACAACCGCAGCAAATTATAGAATACCTACACTTATAGAGAGAACTGGTCCCACTTTGTACATGCAGTAGCGATCAGTTCCCTCACAGATATCTTGAATGTCTCCTGGATTTCCTGGCAGTTTCAGCTCCTGATGGATGAACTGGGCGAAAGCCTTCATTCGGTTTGCACTGCCACCAACACACACAAACTGTGGGAAACAGAGAAAGACAGAGGACTGTTGAATTATGTTTTACAGCTTTTAGGAAAATTGTTTTATTTAAGCTGGTCTTATTTTACAAACCTTAATATCTCCAAACATTTCAGGGAGGTTGTGAGTCTTAGTACTCAGGCTAAAGTGGTAGAGAATGTCCTCTTCCATGGTGTCCAAATTGGGATTTTTCACTTGGACCTGTGCTCTGAGTGGGTTTTAATGCATTTTAGTTCATGAAGAGGTGAATCCACAATAAGTATATGTGCATGGATTAAATATATATTAAGCCAGTGACACAAGTTTAAAGAAATGCACCAAGAAACACTGTTTAAAACACTTAGTTTAGGTTGCCAATACTTACTTTATATACTCATTCTGCTCATTCCCCACATGGTTCAGAAGTATCGGTGCCATGACTGCAGCATACACTTTGAAATGAAGTTTTAAAATGTCTCAAAAAGTTGCTGTGAAACCTCCAAGCGCTTCAGTTACTGCTTTCCAAATAAGAATCATATCAGACTGTGCAGCAGATATAGTGGTGACCCCTGGCCTTGCCACTCATTGGTTCCAGAGAGAGGGGAGTAGCTCATCCCTGCTGCTCCCACAAAAACATCCACCAAGCCCCAAACAAACAGAGCACGAGCAACCATAAAATTATCACAAAACCATAAACAACTTACATCTTAGAACTGTCCGGTTCTAAGGTGTAAGTGTAAGTAAAGTTTTTTTAAAAATACTAGCACCAGTCAAAATAAGCAATGGATCATAAAGACACTATTATTATAAATACACTGTTAAATCTTAAAAGAGCACGTGTGTGTGGGTGTGTAATGTGTCACCAACAGCCAATCTGAGGCTGGTGAATAACAGGCGTGTAGTGACATAATTTAGCAAAAGAACAACGAGATAACCTCTGACACTGGCACTGTCATATGAAAACAGAAATACACGGAGCCAACATAACATACCACAAACAGGAATCATGTTCAGCGTGGAAAATTTAGCCTGTGATACAAATATAAACGAATCATGTTGGATTACTTTAATTTTATTTGAATCATCAAACTTTTCCCAGAAGCTGACATTTACAGACTTGCAGACACAGAAAAAAAAAAACTTAACACAGGAGTTCACTGATGCCTTCAAGTGAACCACTAACGATCACGATAAATAAAAGTCCAATCTGTAATTCGGTGAAGCACTTTAATGCTCGAGTAGATGAGTAAAAACAAGGTAAAATGCTTGATCTGGCTCAGCATGATTCTTGTACACTTTTTCCCATCCAGGCACCTGGCAGTCTTCCGATCTATTGAAATTGAAATATGTAAGAGTAAAAGTCATTGTCACATAATTCACTATTATCTCTGTTATAGTGTAAAGAAGCCTTCTAAATTCGTAATGACCGGAACGTTGAATTTTGTCACCTTCATCTTACATTCTGGTTATTAATAATAATACCCTCATAAAATCCATACACTGCTTAGCAGTTGGCCTTAATTTCCTTTTATAATGCAAGATGAGCATTCTGAAAGCAGAATAGGAAATTGGAATGTTTTATGCTCATTATAGGGTTAACTTACTTGACACATCACTGGTTTGCTGTCTTGTGCATAACCAAAGCTGAGCAGCTTTGACATGTCAACAGGGGCTGGGTTCTTGTCAATTACTCTGAAAGAACATAAAAACAAAGTCCAAATATGATGGAAACAGAAATGCGACCTTTTTAGTGTTTTTTCTTTCTTTATATCTTTACGAACAAAGCTATTATTTCACTACACAGTACCTACACTGCTCACAGTTTAAACATTAAAAAAATGAACCCTACACCTCCGACACTGAATAAACTCTGGCTACTTATTACAAAAAATTGGCTTCCCAACTAGTATTTGTCCACCAACACAAATATAGCAAAGATCCAACTCCGCAAAAAATTATCCATCTAAACAAGAGACTGGCTGCATCTCACATTCAACATTTATCTCTTATCTCGTTCAGACAAAGCAACAAAGAGAAGCACAAGTATTTTTTCCCTAATTAGTTAGTCACTCTTCTTCTGTCTGGAAACTTCCAGATTTCAGTTGACTCATCTTCCTCCAAGACTGTGGCTGATCAGTAGTTAAAAGTTGTTGCGGTAGGTTGATCTGTTCTGGAAACAAGCTTAATATATTACCACACTGGGGTGCATAATTTCTGATAACTTTTATATAGTAGACCTTTTGTGGAGTGTTTTCAAAAGATATGATTACAATCTCTGGTGCATTGCATGCGAGGTTATTTGGGGTTTTTGACAAGTCACTGACATTTTCCCAAAAGTACATAGAGCACACAGTACTAATCAGCTGTGAGCCAAAGCAAATAGATGAACGTCTGGATTAATCTAGAAACCATCTCTCCCGGTGCTCTTTTGTTTGACCTAAGTTTTCAACCTGCCCGAGAGCATTTCTGCGTTGTCACCATAACACAGACATATGGGACAGAATGTAATTACAACAACCTCTTGAATGTACATATATTCTTTTATTAGCCATTTATCTTTGCATCCTATACTGTATTATCTATCTATATGTATGTCAATGCTAATTATTGCAAAAATAGAATGCCAAATGTAAATAATAATAGTAAATAATACTCTAGACATGTTCAAATATATTTAAATAGATGGTCAAATCACTATATTTACATTAAGGTTTGTTTTTTTTAACAATATTTAATAAAAGTCAGTGTAATTACCTAATCTCTAATATACTACTTCTGTTATTGTTTAGGAAAAAGTCTTAGTAAAAAAACAACCTCCCCCCAAAAAAGCCCAAACCATCCCACACCTTTATCTGAAGTTCATACTACACTGAGCAGCACTGTTTTCCTGCAACGAAATGATGTTTGTACTTGGATTAAGAAGTGGTGGAGTGCCTCGCCTCTGCAGGGTTGGGCAAGAATAACAGCAAAAGTTTTTTTGGGTTTCATAGAAGTCTGCATCATTTTAAAGTTTCATTACTGCATCCTTCTGGATTTAACATTGGACTGTTTTTGGTAGTTTACACCGCTGTTCCAGTCTTGTGCTTTTAAAACCAATATTGATTTTTTCCCCTCTGCTGAGTTCCCTCGCTCATGCTGATCTTTAACCCTGGCCTGCACCTGTAACCATAACCCTTCTTTCTGCTTCATATTTCCTGCATGAAGTTGAGACATGTGCTACTTGTAGGTTTTTTTTTCTTTTCGATTACAATGGACAGTTGGATGGTGTCCTCATAATAAAAAGTACACACACGTTGCCTCTTTATTGATCTTATTTCATCTGCTTCGTCATTTCGGGGAAATCCTGCGTGTGCCAGCACGCACATGAATGTTTATACCTTAACTGACTAACCATGATCTTAGAGACTCCTGGCTGTTCTGTTTTTTTATGACTGATAATGCTGACAATGAGTCATTTAGGATGAATAATTTAATTTTCATCACTTTATCCACCCATTTCAGCAGGACCACACATATTTAGTTTGGCACCACAGTGGCCCAGTGGTTAGCACTGTTGCCTTGTCAGTTTCAAAGCAGGCCCCCACCCACATCCCCTCTGTGTGTGTGTGTCTTATGAGGGAGCTCAGAGAGCTCCAGTTTCACCCAACATCAAGAACCATGGTGGGTTGATGCTGCCTGTGTAGGCCCAAGAAAAGCTCACAAAAAACATGCTTGATCACGTTCTGCTAAATTAAAAAAAAAAAAAAAAAGTACACACAGTCAAATGATCTGATGCTCTCCAACTGAGTTCAGTGTGATTACTGGCAAGCACAAATTGAAATAAAAAAGTTTGAATGCAATCAGAAATAGCTGCATATACGGCACAGTGCAAAACTTTGTGAAGGCTAAACTTTTTATTCGATGTGGTTGTCTACTTCTAATAAAGACCATAATGGACTGCAGTTCATTATTATAAATGTCCAATGTGATTTACAATAAAGGTGTATTAGTATATTAGTATGATCCTATTATACTTTATGTCAGAGAAACCAAGAGAAACTCTGGAGAGTTGGAAAACTGCCCTTGTGAGACCTCCCTCACACTAAGCATAACACAGAACTTTAGCACCATCTTGTGACCACATTCACTTACATCTTCCTGAATTTGCTGGCCTCGTGATAGTGTGTTGGATAGTGACTGGATGTCTGCAACTTCTCTGTCTCACTTTGGTGGACAGAAGTGTTGTCCTGTACAAAAAGTAAAACAAAATTTAGAATACGTGGAGGTTATTTGTTGACTAATCATTCTTAATTTGGTCGTTTTTGACAACTTTGCAATAATTACTCTCTTTAAGCCCAAGCCATAGGAAGAAAATACCTGAAGCACAAAATAACTGTCTGATACCGAGTATGTAACACTACGCTAACAATCCTTAAACTAAGAACACAAGAGTTGGAATAATTGGTTATGGATCATGTGCCAATATTAGATTTCTAAATGACTTTAGTATTACTGTACCTCCTCTTTTACATTGTTGCTGCTGTTATCTCTCTCCCAGGCTGACATGTTATCGTTCCCAAAAGGAGGTTCTTGTGGTTGAAAAGCTCCAGGGTTTTTCTTCTCTTCACTGTTAATTAGCGGGTTGGAAAAACAAAACAATATAGGTATATAAAAAGTATCCAATCCTTAACGACAGCTTAAATACAAGAATAAGCAATTAAAAAAAACATGCTTGTGTTGGTGGTAACAAGATAGTAGCATAAAAAAGTTTTGTTACATAAACAGTACTAGCAGTGGGAGAATGTTTACAGTATTACTGGCAAGTACTTATGTACATAATAGAGTAAAGACAAACTGTACATGCTTGGATGACTATATGGTGAAAACAATAAGATAAATTTGACACCTTATTTCGTTTTTGACTCCTGAGTCAAAGCAAAACCAATCTGGAAATTTGTATGAACCAGGTTTAGAAATAACTGATTCCTCGTGCCACAGAAGTCCTGTTAAACAGGGATAAGAAGAAAAAAAACACAGGAAAAAACAAATGTTTGTAGCAGTTATCATACAGTCAGAGGAAAATGTGGAAATGTAAGGAAACAGGATGGCATTACCCTTATGCCCTCCTTGTTTTGCAAGCTTGACATAATCAGAATCACTCTCTAGGACTCCGGCTCTTCGCCCTCGGATCCTCTCCTCAGGAAGAGTGTTGATGGTTGGGGACAGTCCAGGGATCTGGGAGATGTGGCAATTTTTTGTATGGTATCCTGTTGTGACTCCTGCAGTTTTAGTATACAAGCACACACACACACACACACAAAAACATATACCGTAGATGCATTGCTTTACAAACTACAATATGCCATATGCCTAGGTTACATGACACAGCATCTCTTCACCAGTTTTATCCTCATAACATGCACAACCTGCACACCTTGAACTAAGCAGCCATTATTAGTTTTACTTGCCAGATTTTGTTGGTTCCAGATCGTTACTCGTGAGAACGGAGGAATTTCTGGTGGAAACGGAAAGAAAAAAAGCCTGTCAACCTTTCCAGTGATACCTTGAGCAAGCCGCGAGCTGTTGTCATTTGCACCACCAAAGCAACGGTTAAATTAACCTTGGCGTTAGCTAGCTAATGCTATCTGTGGTAGCGTTGATATGTTTTTTTCCCCACGCCTGTAATTAAACACACATGAAAGTGACATAACTAATTTGACTAAAGTTAAAAGTTCCAAGACAGCGAGTAAACTTCAGATTTAAAAGTAAAACGTGTTAAACTTACTCTGAATTCATTGTGAAAGCGGAGTAAGAAGCCGCCGTGAGTGGAGGCAGACTGTTTGGAAGTTGTGATCGCGTTTCCATGGAAACGGGTTTGAGCTCTCTGGAATACCGTTGCTGCTATCCAGAGAAGTGCTGCGCGCAGAGAGTGAATACTCTCATAGGGTGCACGGAAAATAGGCAACAGTTAGTTATTTAGGCTCATTAAAGATCTCAAGGTCTGCATGACAAAAAGAAGAAAAAAGGAGGAAAATGCAGTGAAACGTCTAGAATTAAAATGAGTAAATAACATTTGGGGTTTTCCCAAAAAATGTGGTAATATTTGGTTGAAAAACAATTCCAAGAGTTTTGCCTCAAGGCAAACCAATGAGCTTTGGGACACTATTTGGGGACTACTGTCTTAGAGAACTGAGTTCTTTCTGCCGCCTTTCTATGTGGATGAAATTTAGAGAGAGATTTGATGAGTTGAAAAGCTGTTTTTAAAACTAATCCATTGACATTTTTTTTGTTTGTAATTTTCTATAAATACTATCCAAGCATAAACTATCATTTAGCCAAAGTTACTCTTTTCAACCAGAACAAATAGGCTGTCTGCACATTCTTCATAAAATGTAATAAAGAATTAAAAGTGGATACAAGTCCGTAGGCGATGGGACAATATCTTTACTCTCTATATTGTACATGCATACCTCTTAGGATAATTTTTTTAAGTATTAAGATTTTCTATCTCTTCAGCAGTCATGCTTGCTTTGAAGTACACCAATAATTTATGTGGCCTCAGGTATTGCCAGAGCTTTTCTCTCCTAGAGTGCTGAGGGCATGCGCACGGCAATCCAAACAGCAGAAGGAGCTTGCGTTAACATGTTAAGCTACCCGGAGAAAATATGTCAGTGACAGGAAATGCAGTCTATTCTTTCAGTAGAAAATCAAAATGTCGCCTGCGATCATTTGGTAGTAAGAAAACAAATTATGCACAAACGCAAAACAAGGCAAAATCACTCTGAAACTTGAGATATTTCACTAGATACTTAGTGAATGGTAAATGGACTGATTCTTATATAGTGCTTTTCTACTCTCCCGGAGTACTCAAAGCGCTCTATACAACAACCTCATTCACCCAATCACACCCATTCATACAAGCACTATTTTCTATACTTTTTAGTGCTCTGACTAACACATACATACATGCACTTTCATACTCCGGTGGATGCATCGGAGAGCAGCTTGGGGTTAATATCTTTCCCAAGGATATTTGGCATGCAGACTAGGGGAGCCAGGTTTGGAACCACTAACTTTCCGACCAGTAGCGGACCTGCTCTGAGCTACAGCCACCCCACTCCACTTAGTGTGTTTGCATTTAAAAAAAAACAAAACTCTTTGCATTCAAAGAAAACATAAAGTACATTGATAACCCTACAGATAATCAAAGACACTTCCAAGTCATAAATCATAGCAAAGCTGAGTTACAAATATGGCAAAAGCTGTAAAGTAAAAAGCTGTAAAGCTGTGAAGTAAAATAAATACAAAAATAAGACTGAATTGTGAAAAAGAGTAGTGCTAATAATAGTAGACAGTAATAATTCATTAATTAATAAATAATAATAATTAGTAATATGTTCATTATAAGTCTAAGAAACAGCAGCAAGAAGGTTTAACACAGAAATCTGTGTGGAATTCCATATCCTGGTATTCATTTGTCACAGAAAGAAGAGCTTCTGTCCTGTTTTATTGAGAATGATAGGAATGATTTTGTGAAGCGTTGTTTATGGCTGCAGGGTTAAATAAGACTGAGGGAAAAGGAGCTCTGCTGCCTCTGTAGTGTGGCATTGATGAAATGAGATGGGTTGTTTGTGATGGAGAACAGTTTGTTTAGTGACCTCCCGTCCCTCACTGACTCAAATATCTCCAGTTTCTGGCCAATGATGGTTCCAGCCTAGTGGATTAGTTTGTTCATCCTGCTGGCATCTCTGGCACTGATGCTGCCTGCCCAGCAGACAACAAAAAAATAGATGGCCCTTGCTCCCACAGACTGGTAGGAAATCTCCAACATCTTTCTGCACACATTAAAGGATGTGAGCTTTCTCAGAAAGTATAGTCTTCTCGTCCCCATCTTGTACACGGCATCACTGTTGGTCTTCCAGTCCAGACCAACAGCACCTGGCTTAGTCTCTTCTTGTCTTGTTGACATTCAGAAGGGGGTGATTTCAGCCAGACTACGCCACAAAGCTCCTCAGACTAAAATGAAACAGATGAGTTTTATTTTGAAATGCCCGACAGGAAACGTGTGTCTTTATCGTCTCACCTAGCGTTACTGCGTTCCAAGGTAACTTCCTCCTCCTCCAATCCTGGCTTTTTGCCTTCGAAAACGCCACCGCCGGAGTGCGAGTTGTGAAGCTCAGACAGCCTTACAAAAATGCGTCTTCGGTTTTACTCTCTCCTAAATATGAGTACGGAGTGAGTTTGTCACTTTAATAATTATTATTGTCGGCTTTTTTTCCCCCTCTGCCGAGTGAAAGACAGGCGTGAATGTTGGCGTCATGTAGCCTCTGCTTTTCAGACTTTGGAAAACAAATCGGGTATTGTCGGTGAATTCTCGAGAGATGGCAGAATAGTTCGACCTGCGCCGGTTACCTAGCCCTCACAGCACTTTGAAGAAAAACACCCCCCACAAGGTAAGTTTTTATTGTTATTATTATTTATCGTGGCGTCTCTAAAATGTCATTTAATCCAGGCTGTGTTGGAATATGCGCACGGACGTTTCGGTAGACGTGGAAAAGTTTGCCCGAGACGGCTTCGTGACGCGCTCCCGTAAGAAACCCCTGTCTCCCTCTCTCAGCTGCTTTGTAACATCGTGGCCTGTTTGGTTCTGCAGCCGAGCATATTTTATCTAGCGTGTTGTTGTTTTTTTATTGTGACTTTGCACAAACAAAACAGCCGCTTCCAATAAGCTCCCCGCGTAGCTCGGTGTACCATCATCTAAGATACCTTGTCAGATGTATCTCTTGATAATGAAAGGATGAGCACCAGGCCAAAATAACCACAATCTGGTTTGCAACTGCGAATGCGCTGGGTTCTGATTTCTCCCTCGCAGTCGAATCAAGCTCACGACATTGCAAGTAGCTGTGACTCGAAGAGTTTTTGTCATGCAGTCTTTAGGAGGGTCGTTCCAGCTCGATCGTGCCCCATCATCGCCTGCTGAGCACTTTTAACATCACAAACGCAGTCCTGCGGGGCGGGGGGAGCGCCACCAACACTCGTGAACACACAATATGACTAGGAGTGGTCCGGGATTTAATTTTGGGCAAGTTGGAAATATAAAAAAAAAATACTTAAACGTCACTGATAGAGCATCTATTGGATGTGGAATAGATTTAAACCAAACAGAAGATGATATGTGAGAACTACTTGGAGGGACAGTCTAATGAAAACCTGATAGACCCGCTGATGAGAGGGTGCCAACTTCATTAGAAATGTGTTAATGCTGGCTGAAAACATTCAGAGATAATGGTGCTGATTGCAAGAAGTGTGAATGGGGAATGTCTCACACTTAAGTGCTCTTCCTCAGAATCAGCTCATTGTTATAGATCCCACACACTTCGTTTAAATACCAGGGAAGCTTTTTGAATGTGGACTTTCTGCTTTAGTAGCATCTTTTTAAGTTGGCTGCACTTGATGTGTCTGCGCATGACAATCTAAATGTCACGCACATGAAGCCTGAAGTCTGGCATGGGAGACCATTTGGGTGATATCCATACTAATCCATCCATCAATTTTCTTAACGGCTTATGTAACTTGGGGTCAGGGAGAGGGGGGGGGGGATGTGTTCATTTTTAAAAGGGTGGTTTAAATTGAAAGCCATCTCCATCCACAGCTTTTTTGGCACAATTTCAGAAAAAAAAAAAAAATCTCCACTTAGCTTGTGCCCTTCAATTGCTGCTACTAGTTGAAGCAGTGAGACACATATAACTTGTTCACAAATATAATTTTTCTTTGCTTTTTTTTTTTTGTATTAGCTGTATAGAGATGTTCAAATCAGTGAAGGCTTTGAGGGGAGAGCTTTTTAGGGTTTTGCGTCTTGGTTAGTGGCAGTGTTAAGTGGCACTTAGTGGCTGTGTGGTTGTGTGATCTGGAGAATGTAACCCCATAGTTGGCCAGTCACTGAGCTCTGGCCTCTTTGCGAGTGCCGGTCATTCTCGGGGGCTGGCCTCATGGAGTCTGGCTGATAGCAGTCAGATAAAACGACGTCAGGCTGTCTGGGCGGCTGTGTGTAGGGTGGGTGGGTGGTGGGGGTTCTGTTCAACTGAGGAAACCACTACCAGTCTGATTGTGGCTGTTGTTCCTACCATTTTGGGCCTTTCTTCCTTCTCACCAACTCTCGGTCTGGTTTCAGACAGACTAACAGAGGTAACTGAATCGGCAGCCAGTTATGTTTATATTTATAGAGCGTCTTTGGTGGCCAGCACGAACATTTTTGAAAAGGTTTCTAAAAGTGCCACACAACTGTGTTACTTTTCAGTGGCTTCATTTTTGGTACGTTCAACCCCCCCCATGCTAATGTGGCAACTAAGTAATCTATGAAAATGTGCCTCCAATATTATTTGTTAACGTTAGCCTGTCACTGATGTATTGTGTAAGCATATGTTTATGAGAAAGTGCTAAGTTCTATTATAACTTCTTCAATATGCACAGATACCAGTTTTAACCCAATAAGACATACTCAGAGGAGAAGCTGAACTTATGCGTATTGTTAACATTGTAAAGAAAAGAAAAAAGAAATGTAACAGTTATATGAATTTTAAAGAAGAAGAAGGGAGTTATTAGTGAAACTGGATAAATAAAATACTAATTACCCCCCCCCATTTGGCTAATTTGTTACCACTAGTCTAATTTCAGCTAATACTGAAAATCAATAGGCTAGTGAATATTAATAGTAGTTCACCTGCTCACAAGCATGTCGAGTGTCCGGTGATGTAAAATAATGATCGAGTTGAGGATGGCACGTTATGAAATGAGAGCTGCTGACAGGCGAAGCATGGTTTTTCAGATAGGTAGACTACAGGCTGGAGTGAAATGAGAATTACTACAAAAACTGCTGGAAAACAATTACTAGTTGAAGCATCACATCAAATACAGACAACCAGAAATTTGTCTTATGATAGTGAGCTGAGGTTATAACAGTTTTTTTTTCTTTTTTAAAATTTCCACATAGAGGCTTCCAAGTTCTTTATTTGCAAATATCTTGGCCCCTACACCAGTGTTTTCCTGTGTCTGTTCTTTTCTGATGGCCATAAAGCGCCTCATTTGCCCTGCGAGTCTGGGCTATTTCAGAAAATATGAAGCGAGGGGTTTGCTTCGAGGAGGGGGGGCAGGCTTTCGATAGCAATCATTTAGTGTGCCCAATAATTTGGCTGTCAGAAGCAGCTGGCAGTTTGGGTTGGAACAATATGCGAGTGGAGAGAGAGAAAAGCTCTGAAACCCTGCGAGAGTCTGTGTGTGTGTCGGGGGAGGCGGGGGAGTGGCGTGTGTATATGCATATGTGTGTGGAATCAGGTTACACAGTCTGTCATTAACAAGGGAACTGCAGTTATGAGACCAAGATAGACTGCTTCATGTCTGAGGCTCATCGCTTTTCCTTGTAGGTGGCTCTCAAGTTGGAGAAGAAAAGGAGGGAGGAGGGGCGAGGGAGGAAAGTCTGTGTCTGTGTGTGGATATGTGTATAAACAGGTGGTAGGTGCAGGCTCAAGGATAGAAAGGGGAAAGAATCTGGCTTGAAGTGCGGTGTCAGAGTAGCTACCTTCAGCTTTCTCGCGTCACGATATGTCTGCATGTGTGACCCGGGCTTGTTTGTCTCTGTGCTGACTTACTCGAAAGTTTGACTAGCAACAGACCTGGCATCAAACGAGGCAGCCGACTGCAGAGAAACGCGGCGAGTGGGTTGAATTTGCTTATGCTCTACGCTTGTGTCCAGCTTTTTAGAAAGGGCCCCTCTGTCTGCAGTGTTATTTTTAGTCAAAAAATCCTTCAGCCTTTTAATAATCATCAGCCTGAAGTAGCCCAAACATATTGCGATGAGAAGAGCTGTCTGGGACTTTCAGGCTCTGCAGCCGCAGCGGGACATGGAAAGTTAGAGAGGGGGAAAAAGAGAATGAGATAAAAGACGCCCTGTGTTTCTGCCGGATTTTTAGTCTTCCACTGTTTGCTGTTTGGGAGCTCACTCGGCTCCTCATCTTGTGGCTCTGCACAGACTTATCGATTCCTCCTGTTCTGTGTTCAAATGTGGATGAAGACTAGTGGAGACAGAGAAGAGAGACGAGACGCTGCTGTCTCCTCAGACACACACACACACACACACCTAGATCTGCAGTGCTCACGGCTCCTCTCCTCTCTCTCCACAATAACCCCAGACTTGCGCTGGAGACAGTCTGCAATACACATTTTATGAGCCCTTCACTCGCTTCAGTGCTCTTGTCTTATCGCTCTGCTGTTAGGGGAGAAAGTTATGGCTTTGTTTCAGTCTCTTCTTCTCTCTGATCTCATTCCCTGTCCTGGGCATGGGTTCTTATTTGGCGTGGGCACTTTGTCTATGAATTGAAAATAATATACGTTTCATCTCACGGGTCACGGGGTTGTAAACTGAAATGGTTCTGTTATGATGGTAGTACTCTGCTGTCGTAGTCGATGGGGTTCGCTTGAATTCCTGTTCCCTGTGCTTGAGGCAAACGGGCCATTTATAATATTTAGACATTCACTGGTTTTGACATCCAAATAAGGATCACCAACATGGCTGAAGTCAGTGTCACAATGTAGCGGTATATTTTGCTTTGCACATGTGCCAAATCCAGGGCTGCTAATTCTAGTGAAGATTTTAATTAGCAAGTACTTAATCAGTTAACTAGGAATGCCCCAGAAATTGACATTAACCTAAACGGGAGGGAATAAAAACAGACTAAACAGTGTTACCACACGGTCATAAATAACAACTGCAGAGTGATGCATGATAATACAGAATTATCACCCATATCGACTTTCAGAAAAGTTACAACACATTTAGGACTTTATCATAAAGGATTCTTAAAATTTGCCTGAGAGGTCTCTGCTCGGGGACGGCAGGAAACGCAAAGCCATTAAGGCTCGATTGGCAGGAGGATGTCATGGCCCAGATCAGTCTCTGTGGATCACAGATTCATTGTTTTGTTGCAAGCTGTTTACTTAGTGGTTATCACAGTGGTGTGATGAATGTTTTTTCCATGTACGGTTGGTCACTCACTGTGGATCATCTTGTCATCCGTCTGAGTCTTGTCACTCAGTTTTTAGAGCGCAGAGTGGTCAACTAAATCTTCCCTTAGCTTTTGGTAACTGCACTCAATGCTCTTTGGTCTATTTGCCTGACTTGTTTTACAAGAAACAAAATTGGTGCAATGGGTCTACCTTGATACAAATCAAGGTGTCCTTTTAAGTGAAATGTTGCCCCAGGGCGGTAACCTTTATAAGATGGTCATTTGGAGGGAGAATGTTTGTGCATTCCTCTGCTGGCAAACGTGGCTCGGGGCCATAAAGTCTGTTTGAACTGGCTGTTTCAGATGTTTTGATGCTGTGTGAAAATGAATGCCTAATTGCTATGGTGACTATTGCGTAGAAGACTCGTTAGCAGTGCCATCGCAACGCTGTAAAGCATTTAAGTTTGTCCCACCCCAGACGTCACGCACCACAAAGCCATAATACAGCCATAACATTAGTCTGTGAAGAGATTTATTTAGAGGGGTTTTTTTTGTCTTTGAAGAAGTTGCACTGCGTGTGAAAAAAGACAAAAGCCCGGTGATTCCCCCCCCCCCTCGATCTTTTTAAGAGTTCATGTGTGAGAATGTAATTTGACACTGATTGTTTACATTACGCTGTACTCTCCTGGTCTTTCTATCATATGTGTTTGCCATCTCTCGAACATTGCCTCAGGTGTTATGTCTTTTTTTCTTCTTCAAATGAATCAAACTTCAGTAAAGTGTTATTAGAAACAGATCATAACAAAAATTGCCTTTTCTTTCTTGTGAAAGAAGAAAACATACTTTTCTTTTTTTTTTCTCCTGTCACACAACAAATGTTTGCTGCCTATAAGAAACACTGTTTTGTATTGTTGGAGGCGATCTGCTTTATTGAAGGATTTATTTACCCGTTTTTCAGCTCACTGCCTCTGCTTTAAAAAGCTACATTGCAATGAGATGGCTATTTGTTTCACATGAGTTTATCATCTTTTACTCCAACTTGATAATCATTAGAAAAACAAGGGCCTACAGCATATGCGTTACAAAAGATGGCTGTAAAGAAAAGATGGTGATGTCATGAGGAGCGGAGAGCTGGACTGTGAAACTGCACTCACGGACTTGTCAATCGAAAGACATTATCCAGTGAACGTACCATGGATAATCCTCAAAATTATGGCCACGGTTTGCAAAACAGTCTTACTTTTTTGTTCAGTATGACCTGAAACAGTCAGAGGTCAGACAGAGGTCAAGTCCGAAAACAATTTTGTCATGTGCTGTGTCTCAATTCCTAGGACGCATCCATCGTGGGCCTACAAATGTGGCTGACAAATGCGGCTGACAAATGCGGCCTACATTTCCCCGAATTTGTAGGATGGGTCTGGTGTATTCTACGTGGCCCACCATATCCCAGAAGTCATAGCGCGGCCCAGCCAATTCCAGTTTCCACCACTGGCGGCAGCAACGGAGACGGTAAAACCGAGGAGGTGAGGAAGAAGCGGTAAGGGCGGGAACAGCTGGTGACTAGACCATCCCATTTCACAAGCCTCTCACTTCCGGCCTTCTCGGCCTTTGGAGGACCCGGCCGATGTATGCCGCCTCGGCTACGGCCCACGAGGGATGCGTCCTAGAAATTGAGACACCGCCATAGACTTTTATACTGCTGGAATTCTTTCTACTGTACAATCGCTGCTATTGCCATCTGCTGGCCTACAGATAAAATGCAGGTTTAAGGCACTTCTGCATTAGATTTGTTTTTCCGATCTGGAAGCTACATCCTTATTTTATACTCTCTGCGGTCTACAGTTACAGTTGACTTAATTTAATTAAGTTAATGTGAGGATTCACATGTAGAAAGTGATTAAAGTTATTGACTCTCAGATAAGTGTTGCGATTTGTCTCACAGCTGTGACCCCTTGGAGTCGTAGTTTACCACTTCTTTATGTGTTGCCATCTTATTTCAAGAAATCTAGGGACAAAGTGGGTCTGTTCCCCCTTTGTGTTTAGAACAAATGCCATGGCTTACAAGTCTCTTGCACAAGTCTGTTTTTTAAAATTTGAAATAACACTATATCTTATTAATTCCTCGGTTTTTACTCCCAAAATGTTTTGAGACTTTTTGTTCCACAAGGAAAATTATGTTTGCTTCAAACTCAGATAAATTGTAAGATGTTGGGTAATGTTTTCAGAATTTTGAAGATTGCTTGCTAATTTGCTGGCTAATTACATTCCAGTAATATAAAGTTGAAATGCGATTCCTTAAAAAAATCACTAAACCTAGATATAAGTGATGTTTTTCGGTATAAGGATGTTTTTTAACGTGACCAGGTAGTTTTATTTTTCTCCTGCTAATTCTACCTCTGTTCATTCTTTCGCCTACACACTGAACACATTTTAAGTAAAAAACAAAATAAAAACATATTGCTTCAAGCCCTGAGAGGTGGAGGGCGAGATGAGACACAACAGGAAGAAAAGAATTGTTTTTTTTGATTAAATTTGGTTGAAGTCCAGAATAAAGTGTGGGTGTGAGTGTGTGCATACACCTTAGGTAGCACCATATCCACAGAACAAAAACTTGCTATGCTGTTGCCTACCACAATTAATGTGCAAGTGAAACACTGGGCAAACAGAGGGGGGGCATTTGCATTTGATTACATTCCTCACATTGTAAAAGAGGCCGGCTGCTGAGATACTGCAGGGCCCTTAGAGATGGAGCCTGGCTGGAGCTAATGGGGCACTGCAGATTCCAGGGGACCTCAGAAGTCCTTTCATCTCCCATTTTGATGAGACCCTCGGAGAAAGAGGAGTGTTTTGAAAGGTTAATTCAACTCAACTCGATTCAGTTCAGTTTTTATTTGAATTGAATCAAATTCACGTAGAGGTTCAAAGAGCTTCACGGGCATAAAAACATTAAGAGCTTTGCTTTCCAGTGGCTTTCACACACACACAGTAGCAGCACAGAGTATTATGCCATATGCTGGTCATACAAGGGCACCGTGGAGTGTGAGACTGTGGGCTTTTGAAGTTTGGCAATGGCAAAATGTGTTTTATATGCAGGTTAGTTCTAAAATAACCGGGTCGGGTTGGGAGTGGTTTTCTCGTAGTGTGTGTCATGACAGACATTATGTCATTTTAAGTAATCCGTTTTCAAGGCAAGCTATATTATATAAAATATATAGCTAGAATGTGGAAAGGTGAGACAACAAGGAAAGGAAGCTGAGTTGGGATTCTGACTGACCGGGTGATTGTGACTCAGAGGGAGCAGCCTTAGCTAAAACCAAAGCTTGCAAGTCGGGGACATGCCTCAGCTTTTTCTTTTTCTTTTCCTGTTTATATCACAGATGTTTTATTTTGGTTTCAAGACTCTACTACCCTAGTTGATAGGTGGCCTGCATGACAGAGCTCATCACATAGGTCACAAATTAGTCTGCTTTAAGGTATGGCAGAGTTGACACATGGTCAACATGGACAAATGTTAATTTCTGGTGTGTCACCATGTTGGCATATTGCAATCTGGTTTGCTTTAAGGTCTTTTACTTTGGAAAGCTAGCTGTGGTTTCTTTCTAGACCCTGGAAGAGAAATTAAACTAAGCACTGATGTTTGAGTCATTTAGTGTGCGCTCTTCTTTTTAAAGTCAATTTATATTTGTGCCTTCTACTCAGTTTGTAAACACTGAATGAAGGAATTCTGTTTTACACTCATAACCTTCTAAGATTTCATGTTAAGCTTGTGCATTTTTATTACCTTACCTTTAGTCAGTCTGAGTGCTTTATTTTTCTAACCCAAGAGTGCTTTAAGATTGAGGTGAGCATGTTGATTTTCCGAGCTGTAGTGTGAATGTGAATGTGGGCTGCTGCAAAGAGGACGATTTTTCTTTGCCCTCAGGTCTGTATTACACCCACATCCACCTAGGAGCGAACCATCTGTGTGTCCCCGATGGCATGCTGGCACTTTGGCTGTCTGGGTGTGGGTCAGCAAAGAGGGACAGGGACACGAACAGCAGGATCTGCATTGCCCTAGTCTCTGCCTGTTTCTCCTCTCGCCGCCCTGCAGTTTGCTGCAGTTTCCTCGATGCCCAGGCTATTTGTGCCATAGTAACTGTGCCAGCCTGCCAGCTCAGACACAGATTCCACCTCTCGTCTCCCTCTTTGCCAGCATGATGACTCAGCAGCTCCTGCAGGGCTTCAGCCTCCTCCCTCCTCAACCTCGGTGATACACCATGCTCATCAGACAAAGTAGTGTTTTGTCATCCTCTTCTTTAGCTGACCTGAATACAAAACGGACCAAAAATAATAAAGCGTCCAACTAGACTAATATGTGTCTTGTATCACTTTTAAAATGTCAACTATAAATTATTGTGGCAATAACATGTTGGCTTTAATATATTTAATGTCTTGTAAGCACAAAATTCCTCAAATGGTTAAAATCATAGCTGCCTACAATGGAGGAAATAATTATTTGATCCTCTGCTGAATTTGCATTACAGATTACACTGATTTACATGTCATTGAGTGAAATAAGAATTTGATCCAACAACCAAAACATGACTTAGCACTTGGTGGAGAAACCCTCGTGGGCAAGCACAGGAGTATGATGTTTCTAGCAGTTGGTCACCAGGTTTGCACACATCTCAAAACGGATTTTACAGAAACTCACAAAATCCTTTAGGTTTCTTGGTTTCCACTTGGTAACTCAAAGTTTCAGCTCCCTCCACAAACTTTCTAGAGGATTGAAGACTGGAGACTGGCTTAGCCATTCCCTGACCATAACAAGCTTATTCTTTAACCACTCCTTTGTTGACTTGGTTGTATGTATGGAGTCAATGGAAGACCCATCCATGACCCATCTACAATGTTCTGGCTGACAGGATGAGGTTCTCGTTACAAGATTTTATGGTAGCTTTTTGTGTCTATTGGCCTCGTGATCTTCTGAACTTGTCCTGTAGCCTTAGCAGTAAAACAGCCCCAAAACATAATGTTTCCATCTGTTCTTTGGGTCATACTCAGCATTTCCTCTTCTTCCAAACATGGCAGGTCGAGTTGATGCCAGAAACCTTGATATTTGGTTTCATTTGACCACAGCAATTTCTCCTAAGCCATCACTGAATCATTTAGATGTTTCTTGGCAAACTTGGATGGGCCTTATACATGTGTATATGAGCAGGGGGACCTTGTGGGTGCTGAAAGACTTGTCCATTACAACGTAGTGTGTACTCTTACTCTTGATTATCCTTGATCCATGAGTCAAGGTCTCGCATGGAGCACCAGATCCAGGCTGGCTGGTGGTCATTTTAAATTATTTATTATATTTCATTCATAATTGCACCAAGAGTTGTCACCTTCCCACCAAGGTTTTTGCATTTGGTCTGGTAGCCCATTCCGACGTCATGCAGGTCTACAATTCTGTCTCCGACATCCTTTAACAGCTCTTTGGTCTTGTCTCCGTTGGTGGAGAGGTTGGAATGAAAGAAACTGATGTGGTTGACAGGTGTGCTTTATACACATCAGGAGATGAGATCAGTAGTGTCTGTAATTGATGGATTGTAATTTGTGTGCCACACATAGGGAACCAGAATCTGTGGTGGCTAAAATTCTGGACTCTGAATTCTACAGTAGTTGGATTGTAGGGGATCTAATACTTACTGCATTTAATAACATGCAAATCAGTTTAGTTTTTTGTGATGTTTTTTTTTTTTCCTTCTGGATTTCTCTTTTGGTTGCTGTTCAGTCTCTCTCCATTAAAAAGAAACTATCAAAAAAAATTAAAGTCTGTTCATTTCTTTGTAAGTGCGCGAAATTGCAAATTCAGCAGGGGATCAAATAATTATATTCCCCACTATGCATGCCTTTTGGTCCAGTTGTACCAGTAACAGCATGTGAGTGGCATGTTTAATTATCTCTATCTAATCACTTTAAGCTCTGCTCAACTTCTTAGAGTAATGCTTATCAAGATGGCCCTCTGGAGTGAGATCACTGGAAAGAGACTGGGAAGGAATTGTGGCATCATAAAATGGCAGCGGCGACATGCAGGATCACTTTCAAGTTTCTCTAGTAGCACGCTGCAGGAGTCTACCCTAACATACTTCTCGCTGGGCCATGTCTATTTCAGGTGTTTATCTTAGGTTGTACACACAAGGCTTGCTTGTGTAAAGCTAAATGTAATCTTTTATGTCTGCTTATACAAGGTCAGTACCTACGCAGAGAATCTGAAATTCTCGTACAGAACGTCTTTGGTGGAAAAAGTATTTATTTTCTTTACTTAAGTGAAAGAAGAAATGTCTCCTCCATTTAGAGTGAAGGTATTACCACCTGAATGTGCCTCAGAAAATTAAATGCAAAGTTACTATACAACTAAAGTACAAGCAGCTCAACATTGTTTTTTTTGTAGCATACTTGAGTCAAATTTTACCACTGGAATAGAGGAGCACAGAGCATAATAAATGGCATCCAATGCAAACTGACATTTCACTTTTACGGTAGGCAAAGAGAAGGAATGCACATAAAACATCATTTTCCTCAAAGTATTTTAATGCATATCAAAATCTGGCCACCTTTCTCAAACTCGTAGCATTTCCCTCTGCCTTATTGTGTGGTAAGGCTTATTACAATATTGGCTCCAACCACAATAAACATGGGGAAAATATATCTTAAGTTATAATAAGCATGTGGTGTTCATACCAGTTTCCTATTACATCACAACTTCAGAGGACATAGGAAGAGGGAATTAGAGGAAAGATGGGGGTTGAGACAGAGTGGGGGAATGAGAGCACACCCTTGGCAGGATGTCAGCTCTGTGAGCACACACTACACAACGCTGCCAGAGAATTCAATACGCAGGGGTAGAGGGACGCAACACACACACACACACACACACACACATTCACAGTACGGCAAAATTGTCTGCTCAGATCAGTTTTGCAGATGCTAGCTCTGCTTCTTTTCCTTCCCTAAGAAAGCCTTCGGAGGTTTCTAATATCATGTCTGGCTCTGTATTTATGAAGCCAAGCTGTTAGCTAGGTTTATGAAATGCTACCAACCAGCCATGCACTATCATAGGTGGGAAACAGTTTGCTTACTGTGCTTATGCAACATAAATATTGATAGTAATGCATAAAGTATACTTTGGATTCATGCATATGCATACTGTACTTCTTAAAACTTGCAGGGATTTCACATTTTTTGGTTATCAAGTCTAACTGGTACTTGTATGTAAACGGAGACCCGGTGACTCATGAGGTTTCTTTCTTTTTTTTTCTTTTTTTTAATTCAAAGACTGATATATTTGCTGTCTATCAAAGAAGTAGACACATACTCCGTGACTGCCTCGTTCCTTATAGCTCGTTTAAGACAAAGTGTTTGAGTAGGCGAGATGAACTGAGACAGACATAATTTCATTGCCCCGTCGAGGCTGTTTTGGCAGTAAATATAAACAAAAATGCAGCAAATCATTTGCCTACACTAATTGATGCCATTAAGCAGAGCCTTGTGACATGCTCTACTTAGTTAATTGAGGTTAGTTATTGATCTGTTCACGGTGTTTGAGTCAGCATGTTGTGCTTGATGTTGTCCTCTTTTTTTTTTTTTTTCTCTTACATGAGTCGTATGAGTCAATATATCAAGATAACGGGGAACACACGCATCTACACCTCTGCTTATCTCTTTGTCCCTTTTCCTCCGGCTTTCTGACTCCATCACAGCTCCGCCTCTCCCCCTACTTCACCTACCCCACTCCTCCAACAGCATGACGCCCTTCTTCTCACTGTCCCTCTGGGCGCTGACACTAGACACCTCCACGTCTCGCGCCCCCTCCCTCCCCCTTTTAGCCTAACTGCGTGTTGCGGCCCACCGTGACCCACATCTCTCTCACACTCTCGCCCCCGTTCTCTGCCCTTCTCTGACCCACTGTCCCCGAGTTGCCCCAGGGCCATTCTCCCTTGCCTCCTCATGCCCGCCTGCCCCGTGCTCTCCGTGCCTCCGTTGCTGTTCCCCTCTCCTCTCTAGTCCAATGGGAGCAGACAGAGCTCCTGATTATCTCTGTGTGGCAGCCTCTGTTTTGTGCTCTGATTAAAGGAGCAGCATGTGGTCTGTGTGCGAGCGGCCTGTGCAGACGCCGCCGTTGGCCTAATGCTAACATTACGTGCTTAATCATTTATGTCTGGGAGACGGGCACAAAAGCTTGGAGGGGTTGTGGGTGCTGGGGTATTTATCAGCGGCGCAGATGCACTGAGGCGCAAATGCACATGCTGCCAAGAAAACGTTCCCGGTGTTTGGTATAGCATAAACAGGGCACGCTCCAAGCTACGAGTCTGATTAACACATGCATATCAGCTTTATGAAATGGTTATTTTGGAGTTTGCAGCGCGAGATAAAGAGGTGAACTGCTACAAAAAAAATTGTCCAAAAGAAGAAAAAAAACCCCCCACTACTCCACAGCGTATGTGAAGGTTCCTACAAATGCATTAAATATTGAACGATTAGACTGTCACCAGGTCTCTAAACGATAGTATTCGGGCACCCACACTGTCCTCCTCTCTTCTTTCTCCTCTTCCTCCTCCTCTTCATGTCTGTCTGCTCCTCTCCCCTCACTGCCAAGCAGCCTGTCCCTCCAACACACACACACGCACCAAGGCAGCCAATAGGCGAGCACCAGTCTCCCCATTGCTTGCCACTCAATGCCTTGTTGCCAGGACAACAGGAAGGCATGAGACCCACTTTACTTGAGCATTTTAAACTTGGTGTTGACTTTTTTTCCCCTGAAAACAAGAAAAGGTCTCCCTTTGTAAAATCGCTCTCTCTAATATTCCTAGGTCGATGGGGAAATCCTGGCATTTTCAGTCTGTCTTATGAAGTAGTCCCCTGAAAGAAATTTTCACAAAGACATCGCTGGTATTCTTATATAAAAAGATAAAAATCATGATTACATAGTTGGAGTGCCACATTCATTTTATTGTTTTTTTTTTCTCTCCCCCTCTCCAGGTCTACAATGACGAGTGTGGACATGTTTCTGTTAGTTGTGATCACACTGGTCCTTCCCTGTTCAAGCTTGGAAGGTAAGTCTCTAATAATAAACCAAAAGACTTCTTTTTACGTCAGACCTGAACAGGACTGGTATCTAAATGAAAGTTCCTGCTGACAAAACCAGACAGTATCCAATTCAGTGTAGTGTCCGTGCTAGATATCCAGAGTTTAAAAAAATATGTACAGTGCTTGAAAAGTTGTGTTATGGACATCTGAAACACCCCCTCCTCCTGTCAGCTAGCTAATATACGCAGTGTTTCTTCTGTTTCTTTCACAGTCCCCCTCAAGTTTCTTGCATGTGTAGAACAAAATTCATCCCCCCCCCTTTCACCACCCCTCCTCAGTCTGTCTGCCTTTCATCTGCTGTCTGTCAGTGTTATTTTAAACTACTGCAGTGGCAGCGGATTGGAGTAGAATTTTTTTTTTCTTTATGCTGGCAAGCACAACTTTCTCCCTACATCTTCAGTATGTATTGTCTCTTCATGCAAACAAGTAGCGAGCATTGATCATTTATTGTGGTTAATTATGAAGGGTCATATTTCTGCCCTTAGTATTGATCATCCACTGTATGACCTCTGTCTTCTCAGATATAAATCCTGATCTTCTACTTGTTTCCTCTTGCAGGTGAGGGCGGTGTGAGAAATGAATGTTTGTGTGACGGATCATCCTGCAGCAGCGGGGACCGATGCATTGGCCAGCAGTGCTTCAGCTCTCTCGAGATGATAAACGGGACATCGGTCATTCGTAGAGGCTGCATTTTGGGTGATGAAGACCTATCCTTGAGCTGCAGATCCACACCAACTCCTCAGCTAGTGGTGAAGTGCTGCTATGGGCATTTGTGTAATATGAACATCTCCCTTAACTTCCCACTAAAAGGTGAGGCATTTGCAAAGAGAATTGTAAAATTGTCCAGCTGTAAACTCTGCAGAACTTTGTGAAATTGAATTTCAGGAAAACCTTTTCAATGGATTTCACAAGTTAGATTTCACTTGTCACTTTTCCATCAGTACCTACTTGAATCCAATCGACTTGGCTTGATTGGTTTTCCATTACAAACCAGGACTACCTAACGCGTGTGGTTGTTATCACAGAAACACGTCTGAGCGTCCCACGACATAATAGCGTGCAACACGAACACTACAAAAAAGTTGACATTGAGACAAGAATATACCGTCCACTCGGTCTTGTCTGGCTAGTCTTGTCCTGGCTTTTTGTCAGACTTGGGGATCACGTGTTGTTTTTTGTAGCGATTTCCCTCACTGCCAGGTTTCAAAAATGGTGGTTTTAATTTTCGTGAACGAGGCTCTCGTGACTCTCGTGGCGTACACATGACGACGTCACATTTTAGTACCTGCTCAGATCGCTGGGAACCCCGGGCGATCAGGTACTAAAAAAGTACACCAGGTACTATGACCTAATGGAAAACCGTGATGAACCGTGCCGAGTCGATCCAAGCAGGAACTAATGGAAAAGGGGCTCTTGCTAACAGCTGTACTGGTGGAATGCACAGATGGAAAACCCAGACTAGAAGGGTTTGGACTGTAACACCACTTTTATGCCTCTGAACTGGCAACAGTTGACAATGAATACATTGTGTTTGGGAATTTGGGTCCTTTCATCCCATTCTTATGATCCAGCAAAACAAATTTTTGGCCATAAGTCAAGAATTCATACACTGATCATGAAAACACACTTCATAAACTCCTAATAGGATAAAATAATCAAGTAGCAATAGCAGAAGCATCCGTGCAGGACACAAGATCTTGTGTGCTGTTTCTAACTTGTAGTTTGTTTGTTTTTTTAGCAGCAATGTGTATATCTGCAGCACTGCCTGCTGTCATGACTACAGCTTTGTTATCAGAATCAGCTTTATTTGCTATATGTGCAAACACATACAAAGGATTTTACCCAGAATACGATAGTCTCAGAACAGAAAAAGAAAAGGCTCAGCAAGGTCAAGACAAATCTTTTATATTCATCTTTCTCTTTACTGTAACTCAGAAAAATGTGCTCAAGTGGTTTCTTTCTTTATACATCAAATGCCACTCTTTATCCTCAGACCCTCGACTTGGCTGACAATAAACACCCTTTGGTGAATAAAATGTAAACATGCATTTAAACTGAAACTTATTAAGTTATACAAGTGCAAGGCTGTAACTCTTGTTTTTTGTTCAAGCTCTGTGCTTCAGCACATTCAATTTCAAGGAAGCTAATGGACTCTGTTAAAGTCTTTTTTAATTTCCAGTAGCTTTATGCTAATGTTATTAGAGCTGTGTGTGAGAAGGGAACCTGTGTGTGAAGTTATTCTACAGTGTGGCTGCTCAGCTGTTGTTTGCTTTTACAGTTGACAACACAACATAAAACAAATACTTTCTTACATTAAAGAATCATTGCAATGAAAATGTATTTAAAATCGCAAGCTAGGCAATCAGTTGATCTGTGCCATGAACCATGTGCATGCTTGTCAGCAACTAAAATCAAAGCTTTAAATGACCTGTTCTAGGCTATTTGAATAGGCCTCCTGAATGTGTTGTTTCAGCAAAATACTAAAATTTGTTTTATATCAGGAGATTTCAAACAGGCAAAATGTTTTCTGCTCTCTTTGGTGAATGTCCAGCAAATGGATCTTTTCAACGTGCATGTTTTCTGATGTGAGTGAATGCCTTTTAATTTAATGGGTTGCTAATGGTATCGGTCTAATGGGTTTCCCCACATATCTATTTCCTCTTATCAGATGTACAACTGTCTGCTGGCAGACCAGTCCTCAGAGACCAAGAGTGTGTATGCGAGGGCGGTGTGTGTGAGCATGACCATCGCTGCACAGGCCAGCACTGTTTCTCCGCTCTGAAGATGATTGATGGGGCAGCCGTCCAACAGAAGGGCTGCCTGAGGGACGATGAGGAGGGCAAAGCCACCTGTGCCATGCCACCCTCTTTGGCCCATGTTGTCAAGTGCTGCCAGGGCCATCTGTGTAACATGAACGTCACTGTGCAAGCCCCAGGGAAAGGTGACTTTGTACACATTGTACAGATTTCTGTTGGCTACTGCTCTTTCACGGGCCTTACGTAACTTAGGATTGTGCAAAAGTTTCATGCATGATTATCGTTTGATTAAAAAAAACAATCTTAATTCACTACATTTTTTAAAGAGTTCTCTGAATCTTTTGCAGGTCCAGTAGTCCTGAGTAAGTCCCTGAGCAAAGAGGAGCATGAGTGTGTGTGCGAGGGTGGTTCATGTGGAACACAGAATCGCTGCTTGGGGTACCAGTGTTTCTCATCTCTGACAGTCAATGCTGGTACCATAATGTCCCAAAAAGGCTGCTTTAAGGTCTTAGAACAGAGCACGATGACCTGCAAGACCCCGCCTTCCAGAGACCAAATAGTCGACTGCTGCCAGGGACACCTGTGTAATATGAACATCACTGTGGAGCTCCCTGTCAAAGGTACAGTCCAATGCTACCCAGAATGCATCACATATCAAATTGTCCAAGATTTGCAAGAACTCTGCTTTCAGTGTTGAACTCTGAACTCTTTTTCCTTTTTTATTAAATCACTAACCACATTCAAACAAACTACTACCTAGACATCTCATATTCAGACGAGGAGTAACCACATGGGTTAGTTTATGCTACGTTTTGGATCAAGCAACACACATTCACATTCTCCATCATCCTCTACTGAGATGGTTTCAGCTTCAGCTCTGAAATTACCTGCCATGGCTGTTCTGGACTGTTTCTGTTGGCTTGAATTACACATCCATGTGGTCACACTCCTGGCACCTCATGAAACAGAAAAAATGGAGAGACAGTGGGCAACTGGAGGGAGGTTTTGAATATTATTTAGTCATGGTCCACTTCTCCCCTTTCCTCTCAGTGGCTGTCAGGGCTGGCTGACAAGAGCCCAGAGGGTGAAGCCACCTGGGATTGAAAGAGTCAGGCATCGATACACAGAGCTTTTTTGTCCTTTTTTGTTTCTTTCACCTGAACCTTAGCCTTGACAATCTTGCATTTTATACTACAGCCTTCATGACAGATTTAGATCTAATATGCCTTAATCTTATCATCTTGGTTGTGCACTGAGGGAATGGATCAGTTATGAAAATGACTACATTGTATCCAGCTCTTTCCACAAATGGTTAAAATACATATTTAGGTTGTATGTCAGTTCATTCTGTATAGTACTATTACAAATTCTGCATTAGTCCTATTAGTATTACGTAGTATTATGCTAATGTTGTTTTGTTATTGATTCTTAGTTTTTCTCAAAGATATCATAATTTAAGCCCAAAAGTTTGAAAAAAGTCTAAATAAATGGGAGGTGGTTTCAAAGCTGCCCACACAGAACATCTTGGGTTTCAAATAAATAAGTGAGGGGATCCCCATGTGTAAAAGCCCACATTTCAGTCATGCCATTCAGCAATACCATTTACTATATACAACTACTACCATACCATACCATACGCATGACATGCATACTTTTCCTATATTGAAACCTCCTGTCTTTTGAATTCTCATAAATGCAGATAATCATGAAATAGTTTTTTATTTAACGTTTTGCAGCGGAATGCTTTTCCCCATGTGTATTTGATTCCAATATAGTGAGCCCCTAGAAAGTGTTGCTAGTTGTGTGTATTTGGAAGAAGGAGTTCATTATGCAAGTTGAGAAAAGGGGATCATTGTCTGTGCTGGAAGCAGAGCCGAGCAGTCTTTTCCCTTGGAATGTTTGGAAAGTGTGAATGGTGGTCAGTTCCTCAGGATGGCCTCTGCTGACTTGATGAGCTCCACTATGTGTGCATGTGAGTGAACACTCTTGTGTGCATATTCTTTATGCACCTTCACACCCAACCCGACTTGTTTCTTCAGGAGGCCTGCAGAGTGCTGCAATCCTGTGATTTGTGTATGCTTGAGTCTTCAACATGTGTGGTCCAAGACCGCTCCCTCATTGTATCTGATCCTGAAGCTCAATGAACTCTCTCCAGTGTGATTTACTGCAAGCAGCCGATAACATTTCTAGATTTTTTTTTTTTTAAAGAAGAAGCGAGATTTAATTTGATTATGTTCTAAAATGATGAGCTGATAGTGACCCTTTTAAATTTTATCTGCCCCCTTAACAGCTGATGAGCAATCCAACTACAGTGTGACCACACTAGCTATCGTCATCGTGGCACCCATCATCGTCCTCATCATCCTCTCTGCTGTCGCTATCCTGGTGTTCAGAAGGATCCACCACAACCAAATGGAGAGACTAACCTCCCGAGATGCTGAATATGGAACTATTGATGGCCTTATAGCTTCTAATGTGGGGGAGAGCACTCTAGCGGTGAGTAGTGTATGGCACAAAGGTGGCTACCTTTATACAGCACCTGAAAAGCCAATATTATCAGCAGCTCAAGGAATAGTATAATGCACTAGTTTGTTTGATATAAAGCCTAATCAAATTCCAGTCTTTTATTTGCACCCATTACTTTCCCTGTGTAAGATGTCAGGTACGATACACAGTTTCTACCAAGGCTCTATCAACACTGTTGTGAAAAAAAGCAAGGGGTTACCATTGTTAGTTTCACTGTTTGAAAAAAATCTTTCTATTAGGAGGGTAGCAGGTTTGATCTTTAAAAAAAAAAAAAATGGCTGGCACACTGACTTATTACAGATGGATAATGAAGACTACAGCTAAAGTCACACTTACGCAGTCAGACTTGTTGGAGATGTTGGAGATCCAAAAACAGAGATGTGTGGTTCCTATTCTCTAATTATGTGTTGTATTACCTTGAGGGGCTCCTGTGATGATTTTTAAACACTGTTGGATTAGAGTGGACTTCTACCTTCTCTTTGTATGCATTTCCGCTATTTAAAGTCAGTACCATAAACAGAATTCTTGTGATGAAGCCGTCATGCGATGGCACTGTAATTAAAGTCTCCTTCTCCTGAGTTAAGCCTGTAAAAACTCTCATGCTTGTTATTTGTTAAAAGAGAACTCATGTTTTTAGTAATTTTAATGAAATTATAGCTCAATAGTGTCTAAACATAGCTGTTTGTAGTTTCTGCTTTAAGTATGCAAGAGCAGTGTTAATTTCCTTATCAGAGAGCAGAAGTAATCCTCTGTGCGGATGTCTAGTGGACATGCAAAAAGTGAGGATGACTACTCATCTGTGGTGTCCGCAGCTGTCTGCATGCATGTCTGCAAGTGAGTGTAATCCCAGCCTTGGTTTACTGGCTGTTTGGGTCAACTTGAGCTAGATCAGTAATCCGAATATGGTTGAATTTAACTGTGCAGACTGTTGCTCTGAACTTTCTTTCTTACTTTTAAGGACCTTTTCTTCTTGCGTAAAGAAAAGTTAAGGCAGTTGTACACTAAATGCATATGTATGAATTTTGTGGCTGAATGTGTGGGTGGTGCCATTGCTCCTCCCAGTTTTTTTGTTTTTTTTCCAGTCGGTTAGAGGAGTGTCCTTTGCCATTTCTTTTCTCTCCACTCATGCATGGATTGTAAGTTTTCTGCGGTTTTGAAGCCCGCTAAACTAATCCAGAATTTAGGTGGAGTCCTGTGGTTAGCATTTAGTCTGAAAGACAACCCAGCACATTCATTGGCTCACACACTGTGTAATCATGCTCAGCATAAACTGAGTCCAATTGGTGCCTTAACAAAATACTTGGTTGTTACCATTCAGTAATCTTTCAAGAGTTGTTCTCTTTCGATAAACACGTCTAAACTTGTGGTCTAAACTTTTCAAATTCCAGATTATCTGATTTATTTTTGCAGCACCAGGAGAAAGATTATTATGAACAATGGTGTGCTTGTGAAAAGTGTTTGTCCCCGAGTAGCTGTTGCCTAGACTTCCTTTCTGGTTATAATGATATTGCAACGTACTGATCACATTCTGCTGCTTAACAGCCTGGCCCAAATATATCCTGCTGCACCAAAGAGATGGGTTTAAACTCTCTGCAGAGCAACTCATCATTCATTTTATGGCCTCTGCCTTGCATTCCTGTGTTGTGATTCCAAATAGTCTCTCAGGCAGCTCTTGCATTATGCATTTGTTTATCTGAGGCATCACTCTCCTCTATTTTCAATCCTCATTCTCCCCTCCTAGTTAGTCATTTGTTTTGCTCAGCAGCTGCTGACTATGTTGCTGTGCACTGCCCTCCTGTGTTGGCGCTGGGATGCTGCACGTCTTGCAGATGAGATAAAAATAAAAGGCTTAGCAGCATTGCGCCTGTTTTGGAGTCTGGCCCTTGGATTAGATAAAATCTTCAGCACCCACACCAGTCACCAGGGAGGGGGTGGTACTTCTGTTATTTACTCAGCAGGGGGCACTCTGCAATTCTAGAACAGAAACACACACTCACACACACACACACCCACCCACACACATTATCTTGGTACACACTGCTTGGCCCCCTCCATCCCATGTGGGTGCCACATCAAAGACAGCCTGCTTGTATTAATCTCCACCGAAGTCCCAGATGCTCCATATTTCATCATTTTTAGGCTTGAGCCACAGGATTCTTTTGGGACTGAGCTTTTCATTCATATAGATCACATGCAAATATATCCACAGGCACACAAATAAATTCATAAACTCTTTTTTTCTCAATTAAAAAAAAAATGTTTTTCTCTTTCCCAGGATTTGCTGGATCATTCCTGCACTTCAGGAAGTGGCTCAGGACTCCCTTTCCTTGTTCAGAGAACTGTTGCACGACAAATCACACTAAATGAGTGTGTGGGTAGGTGTCCTGTCAAAAGCTGTATTCCTATTTGCAATAGCATAGTTGTTTGTGGGGGAGGGGGATCAACCTCCTCTTTTCATTTTAAGGTGACACGGTAACTGAGCAGACTAAAGGCCCTATGGCAAAGAAATGTTGAGATGTAAAGGGTGCTCCTTTGCTCTGATTAAGCATAGGGGCAACTTTACAGATTGTGAAGGAACAAACCTGCACAGCCATGTATATTGAGTGCTTAGTCCTTATATACCGACCAGCAACAACATTAAAAGCACTGCTTTGTGAAGTAAATAACACTGGTGATCTCGTCAAATATTTGCTAGGAAAACGCAGTTCCTGGCATTCATTTGGACGTCACTTTGACACTTACCACCCACTTAAATATTGATCCTGAGCACCCCCGACTGGGAATCAACACTCACCAAAAGCAGCGTCCTCCTCCTGCCGCATAATCTGTCTCACCACGGTTTAAACTGCAGACACTGACAGATTCCACGGGGCTACCCTGCTTCTAAACTTTCTAGAACCTTTATCAAGAGGCTCATCCTGCAACCAACAGGAACCAGAGGGTATAGTGCTAATGTTTACTGCCCAACAGTACAAGACACACCCTGAAAGCCTCTGGTCCTAATTTTGTGGCTGATGGGTTCATGTCTTGAAGAAGGCGTAAGACTAAAAAGTCCTCTGTGAGCATTCAAAACATGAAATTCAGGAACTTTCAAATCTTCAGAGAAATCATCAAGAGAATAAAAATATGAATTTGAAATTGCTTGCAAAACAGATAAGCAGTGTGAGAATATCGCGAAAGTGGGCCAGAGTGAATGTGCAACAGTTCAACAGTGAAGTCCCCAGAGCCATAATTGCAATTCAGTCTTGAGATTGTTTTATGATAAGTGTCAGAGACAATTCTGGTGAGAGTGAGCATATTTTCATATAAACAAATTGCCACAATGTGTTGTGGCAATTTGTTTTGATGAAAAGGTACTTATGTTGAAAGTCACTTGTGTTGACATGATTTCCCTAACCCTGTGTCACCCTAAACCTAAAAAATTTTTATTACAAAATTATTTTTGGCCACTGGGGGGCAGTATCATAAGCTGCCAACTACAGTAAGCCTACAAAGTTATGGCTACTAATAAAATATAAATGGTTAGAAATTTAAAGACATTAGCATTCAAAGGACACAATTTTTTGCCCTCCTGATACATATTATTTAAAGTATTCACTTTCCCATTAGGTTATTTTGTTTACTATCTTTTAAAGGGTAATTGTTTGTAGCTGTTAAATAGTACACTTTAACTAGCTATTCAGTATGATAAGTTAAAAAGCTGCAGAGATGTTTATGATGTAAGAAATGAATTTTCAGTGTTGCCACATAATAGATCAGTGCAGGTTTGAATTTTACACATAAAAACTTGGTGTAATATGAACAAACTGTGTGTGTGTCAAAATGAACTGACGGCTTTCTTACAGTCTTCATCGTGGTTTTGGCCAACTTCTCCCCATTTCTGACACGCTGTCCTAGGAGGAAAAAATCAGTTTTATCAAAATAAATTAAAACTCTTAAGTTACGCGTGTGCGTGCGTGCGTGCGTGCGTGCGTGCGTGCGTGTGTGTGTGTACTGATTCATAGTTTTTCTTTTTACTTGTCAGGCAAAGGCCGTTATGGTGAAGTGTGGAGGGGCCAGTGGCAGGGAGAGAATGTCGCAGTTAAAATTTTCTCCTCCCGAGACGAAAAGTCTTGGTTCCGAGAGACTGAGATCTACAACACTGTGCTGCTGAGACATGAAAACATCTTGGGTATGCAACCTTTAATAAATGATTGGCTTTAGTGAGCTCTAATATGCACTGAAGGACGCAACAACCATTAAAGTTGATATCATATCAAGCTGCATAGGCCTGGCTGTAAGCGTGTCACTCTTAGGAGTAATGCATGATCTAATAGACTTTGAACTATATAGATAGTGTTTTATGAACATTTTTCATGTTAAAATCAATGCATGCTAATGTATCATTGGTTGCATGTTTACTTTTCTATTGACCATCAATATTTAATTTCATATCTCTCCACATAGGCTTCATCGCTTCAGACATGACTTCGAGGAACTCCAGCACCCAGCTGTGGCTCATCACTCACTTTCACGAGATGGGCTCCTTGTACGATTACCTTCAGCTCAACACCCTCGACGCAACCAGCTGCCTCCGGATGGCGCTCTCCATTGCGAGCGGTCTGGCGCATTTACATGTTGAGATCTTTGGCACTCAGGGCAAGCCAGCTATTGCCCACCGAGACCTGAAGAGCAAAAACATATTGGTGAAAAAGAACGGACAGTGCAGCATTGCTGATCTCGGTGAGAATTGTTTGCACGTGTGTTTGTGTTAACACGGGAGGGGTCCACAACGTTGCAATAACACGCATGGCAGGCAGATGTCGCAACAGTTCATAAACATGATTCTTTATGGAAAAAACTTTGAAAATACAATTAGCAAAGTCTTGTGCTTCGAGTTTTAGCTTCCTCTTTTCCTATATCAGTGCTGACGTGGCAGTATTGCTTGAGGGGCAACAGTCAGGAGATTACTGCAGCGGCTACATGGAAAAAAAAAAACTAAAGGAAAAATAAAAGGTTGTCAAACATATTACTGGTGACACTTGACGCAACCAAGGCAGCCGGTATACTGGACCCTTATACTGACTACAGAATGTAGACCACCATGTGCAAAGCTGTGCGTAGGGTCTGTAAGATCAGTGCACAAACGTGCCAGTTTTTTGAGACATTAAGGGAGCTAATGAGTTGCTTGTTGTTGTTGTTGTTTTTTTTTTTTTTTTAAACAGTTAGTGAGTTGGCGTTTCTTGACATCAGCTACATGTGTGAGTGTTATGAAGGTTTAGTGTGATATGGCGGCAAAAACCGAAGCATTGAAACAGAAAGTAAATGCTTCCTTGGTTTTGTTCTATGCTGCTTCATCATATTGTGGTATAAAGGAAATGTAGAGTAGGGCGTTCTTTCCTCCTTGTGCCGCAGATAAAGTTACAAAGAGCTGCTGTTGGTCTTGAGGCAAAGCTTTTAGGATCCTGGTCATATGCCCTAAATAACTCAAAGCCTTACAGATACCAGTTGGTCCAAATATAAAATGTATATGTTTGGGTGAGAGTTATAAAAGGGTTACAGCGGACAGCTATAATATTAACAGAATGATGGAGTGTCTTTTAGTATTTTATTCAGTGCAAACAATAATATGGCTTCGATAAAAGCAGATCCGAGCTGATGCACGTGAAGATTAGCTGAAGAGGTTAATTGAAGGTTACAATTTAGTCATTGCATAAGAGACGCATTCGCTTCAGGGGGTCGCTCAATTTGCATCTGTCTACTCGGTCGTATTTGTTATTTCGAAAAAAAGATCCTCTTCCAAGTCTATTGGTTTACCCTTAACCAAAAACACATTTTGAGGGCCTTGGTTCACTTTATCTAATACATCAATGTTCCGTTTGCAGATGCTTGAATAACATCTAATTCGGGGACAAGCCATAACCTGGCGACAGACTCGACATGTTTACAGGCTCGATTTAATAAATTCTGCTCTGAATGACGCATTTTGCTGTCCTTACAAACATGGTAGCTGCTGTTTGTCTCCTAAGTGAGTTGTTGTTGAGTTGGAGTACATCCTGTTTGGGGGAACAGGACCATGCACGGTGAAGAAATAGCCTTCCAATCAGCTGATTTAAAAGATGAGTGTCTGAAAACTTGGTCTCCTCTTCACTCCAGTATCTGTATTAGTTACTGTTGCCTCACTTGGTTGATGACGTAATTGAAAATATTTAGTAATTACATCCTTCAGAGAGTTTGAGTATTTTCTTTTTTAATCTCATTGATTATATGTGAATAAGAGGTGATTTTAAGTGGGGTTTTTTTTGTTTCCATTATAGGTCTGGCAGTCATGCATTTCCAAGACACAAACGAGTTAGACGTGGGGAACAACCCTAAAGTTGGAACAAAGCGCTACATGGCCCCTGAAGTGCTCGATGACTCCATCCAGACGGACTGCTTCGAGTCCTACAAGAGAGTGGACATTTGGGCCCTGGGCCTCGTCCTGTGGGAGATCGCCAGGAGGACAGTCAGTAATGGTCAGTACATGTTTTACACAACATTGTCCTGCTGGATTCAGTTCTGACCTGTCGTGATTATGTCACTAAGTCACAAGGCCATCTGTTAGTATTGGATGGGTGTAGCTGAAACGATAAGAACAGCTGCAAATATCATGTTAGCGACCTGAAAATTGGGCATAGCATATTTGTGCTGTTTGCAAATATACTGGATTGATATTTGCACGGTTTAAGAGTGTAATCTCAGAAGTAAACTGTTGCATCATCATCTTTGTCTTCTTCTTATAGGAATTGTAGAAGACTACAAGCCTCCTTTTCATGACGTGGTCCCAAATGATCCGAGTTTTGAAGATATGAGGAAGGTTGTGTGTGTGGATCAGCAGAGGCCCAACATCCCAAACAGATGGTTTTCAGACCCAGTAAGTAATGTTACTTTTTTCAGTAATACACAAATGAAGTCTCATGAAAATCCAGAGTTTTTAGTGTTTACATCAGGCACTTTGATCGATTTCTATTTTTCCTCATTTTTAGACTTTAACCTCCATGGCTAAACTCATGAAGGAGTGCTGGTACCAGAATCCGTCAGCCAGATTAACAGCACTGCGCATCAAAAAGACTCTCACAAAGATTGACAACTCTCTGGATAAAATAAAAACAGACATTTGAGCTTTCCCCAAGAAGATGAAGCAGGCATGTACTGAGGGCCATTGAAGATGTCCGGAGGATGGACCACCTTAGAGAAAAATCTTACAAGATAAATGACTCAATAATTTCAGTGCCCTTATAGTGGCACAGACTTATATTTATTTTAAAACATTTGAGGGACATATTTTGGCATCCAAAGATGGCTTACCAGGCATTTCCGAGACTGCCGATGGTCTTAGAAATGGGAAAATATCTATTTCAACTTTTATCATAGGAGCTTGACTATTAGAAATGTTCTTCAAGGAAGAAACTTACCAGGGCATTTGAGTAGGGTTGCTTGTTTTTAGAAGAGCAGATTTTGTTTTAAAACATTTTTTTTTTTAGCTTGGAAAATGTCTGAACACGGTCGTTTCTTTCTCTCTTTAATTGTACTGCGTTGTTCTTTTTGCATTACGGTCGATCCTTTCGGAAAAGATGTCAACTTGCCAGTTGAACTTGCCTAATCAGTCAGCAAACGTTCTAACACAGTGAACATGTCGAGGTGTGTTATGTGTCACTTTGTGTCCTATACCACTGTTTACAATGCTGTCAGAAGAGGTTTCTTGGGATTTTGTTCAGTTCTGTATGTTTAGTTGTACAGTCAAGTCAGTGGCACCAACCTTTTCCTGATATCGTCCAACTACAAGGTACTCTGCTGCAAACCTTTTGTATATCGTCATTAACTTTACATTGAATTCTTTTTTTTTTTATCTTGTTTGTTTCTTCAGCTTTACAAAGACATATGCTAAAAGAACAAATGCAATATCTGCTAGATGATGCTGAACTGTATTCCTCCAGAGGCCTGTAAGTAAGCCTGTAAAGCCTGTATATTGTCTTAACGCGTGCATTGTCAAAGTGACTGAAGTCAAACTTCAGCGTTTTTTAATTTCTTTAACATTTTATATCAATTAGTTATTTCTATTAATTAAAATGGGGATAAAAGAAGTATATTACATCCGACTGGTGTCTTGATACTGTGTCGACCGCTTACTCAAATTAGAAATGTCTCAAATGTCTGTAAAAGAAATTCACGACCTTGAGATAAATTCAAATGGTGATGCCTTCTCTTCTTCTCTTTTTCTCTACCATCACCTTCATCAGGCTCCTGTTTGGTAAATCTTTCTTCTTTTGATGTGACCTTTCTTCACAGTCGTCACAGGAGATTTACAGTTTTGCTTGCGAGTAAAATATCTTGAAGGTTTAATAGAGTTTTGGAAATCTGACTGCTGTGCTTACATTTGATGCCTCGAATGATGAAGCAGTTACCTCTGTTTTTGTTGAGTTTTTTTTTCACATAACCAAAGTTTTCTTAATTTCGATAAGTAATCCACAAGACTACGGAGAATCTTTCTAGCCTCGCCTGTAACGTGTTCACTCGAACGTCTTAGCATACCTTTGCTTTATTCCTAAATGGGTAATGGTTGGTATACTAAAATGCTAAGATGGAAAATTAGTTGTGCAAAATTGAGTGGTTAGCTTCAGCTTGGTGCTGCTGTCTCTACTCTAAAATGCCCATTTTTTTTCTCTTTGTTCAAGCTGGGCTTTGATGTCAAGATGCTATTATGACAGCTGCTAATCTGTTAAGTCTTAAATATCCAGCTGTTTTGTCCTTACACTTTCTGAGTACAGAAACCTTTCCAGCTTCTATGAATCTAATAGAAAATTCAGCCCACAGTGCATAATAAGGACAATTTCCATCTCAAGAGGAATATCAGAGTTTTTTTTTAATCTTTCCATCTAAAACAGTAGCTTCTTTTTTCTGACTGCTGGAGACGTGCTCCAACCATGCAAAATGTTAATTTTTATTATTTGGTAAAGGTCAAAAGCCCAGACTTTTGGGGAAGCAGCTTTTGGCAGTGTCAAACTAAAACTGGCAACAGTGGGTGTTTAACCATGCTAAGATGCCCTGTGTGTATTTACAAACAGCTGTCAGATTTTTAAGGTATACAAGTCTTCATATTCAGTGCCATTCGATACGTCCTGTGACTGCAGAGCAGAGGTTTGACTCCAGCAATTTTAAAGTCCCATCCTGTTTCTTTGAGGTTTAGGGCTTAGTTACACTATTCATTATCTGAGAGGGTGTAATGGTGATGCAGTATGTGTTACTTTTTACATTAAACAATAAAAAATAAACCGTATCGAGTCAGTTAATACCAGATGATCTAAAGGCACGGATGGATAAACCAAAAAGGATCCAAATTTATGAAAATATTAAATTTTTAACTAGTAGTAATTTAAAAAAGAAAAAAAAGTCTTGGATGTTTGGTTGTTTTTCTTCTTCTTAGCACCTTCAATAAACATTGTACATTTGCCTGTCAGTGTATCTGTACAAGTTCTCATTTTTCTTATGTTGGTCATGTGACTTGATGTTCTCCTAGTAGTGCCTTGCTGAAGATTGTGTCAGTCACCACATTAGTAGTGATTCATTTTTTTGAAACTGCCAAGGACCACAACTGGTGCAGTTGGAGCAGAGACTAATGTCGGTGCTGTGGGAGCCCCCCCAAAAAGCCAAGGTTCCTGGATTCAGAGTTTACTAGCGGTTGCCTCGCCACTCATTGTTTGTAAACAATGTGCATATCGTCCATGAATAAATAGATTTAAAAAAAAAAAAAATCATGATTTTTGATTGTGTTATGAGCGTGTAGTCTGTCTGAGGTGACATTGGCACCTTTTGTTGCTATGCATTCTGAGCAGCAAAAACATGGCTGGCTGTAAATAACTTCTTTCATGCAGGTGAGTCCAGCTTTAAATGTACAGCCACACCATTCGCTGTTAATGAACTAGTGTGTTTACTTTCTGCCTCACTGGGAGGGAGGTTGGCAGTGGCATCTGTGTGGCCTCGTTTTTTCTTTGCTTCTCTCATCCAGGGAGAGCAGTTTGAATGGCCTCAGGATAGGCTGACTGTTGGATGACCAAACTCTCAAAACAGGCAACTGCCAGACCCTCAAGGGCACCACAATTGCAATTAACAGATTTTTTTTAAAGGAATTTGGAAGTACAATATCAATATAGGTATATTTTCATAGGCTGTATATAAAAGATGGACGTTATCTGGACCGCTAACTCACATTTCAGAGCCTGAATTCAGACAATGATGGACTAAAGCTGCCTTGGCATCTGCCTGGCAAAGCAGCTGTACACCAAACTTAAAATGTTTATGACATTTTAAAGGGTAAGTTAACACCCCCAACACACACACACATACTGTCTTTAGGTGTAGATCAGCTGTAAAGCTGCAGTGACTTGCTTTCTAGAGCAAGCCACAAGTGGCCACAGGTGGAAGTGCACTTAAGTGTGTACTATATGTGTATACTGCAAAGGTTCACAGTAGATATTTCTATTATAAATGTACCACAATCCTGTTTAAGATGTTGATGTTGATGTCTGATTAGCTGCGGTGACGTGGCGAAGCTGTGTTGGTATCCACCTGTCAGTCAAAACGGTCGTGACTGCTAATAATGCATCACTTTAAGGCTTAATGACATTTTAACAGGCAGTTGCAAAGGAGAATCATCCTTGAGCACTTTATTTTTTAATAAAGGGAAACATTGGCTTCCTTCGAGACCAAAACTGTTTTTGTAGCAGGCTGTAAACATGTTTTTAAAGTTGGGCTTTGTAACATGGGAAGTGACTGGCTCTTTGGGGTCAGCCTCCACTATAGAAACTGAGGTTTTGGCACTTTACATTGGCTCCATTTTTTTCAAGCCTGGAAGAATGCCACTGTGCGTAAAGGGACTCGGAGTACATTAAGACACATTCTTATAACATATTCGTTCTTTCTGCATCAACTGACACTAATTGCACCCAGTAAAGGACAGAGTGCTCATGTTCGTGTGTTCATTAGGGAGCTCGGCGGTCTTGTTGTGGATTATTTATTAATAATGTATGGGCTGCAGATTGGCTAGATTGTCGCGTTGTTGTTAGTATTTTCCACAGATTACACTGTAAATAGTTTAACGTCTCTGCACATTCAGTAAATAAGTGAGACCTCAGTGTGCAGAGGTAATTTCCATATCCCTTTGGCAGACAGGAGGTGGTGTTTCATTGGACCGACAGCAGTTAAATGGATGTGCGACGCACTTTCTCTCTGGCGCCCATTCACATGTCTTTATCAGAGGTCTGCAGCGCTAATCCTCTTAAAGTCCAGTCAACAGAGGCGGAGCAAACTGCGTTTCTCGATCGTTTACAGACGGAGACGTTTGTGGCGGGGGTGCATGGCCGACGGACTTTACCGCAATGTTTATTTGCTCTGTTTTCTGTAGTGTAGCTGTGTAAGCGGTGCGTCAGAGAGGGAGCAGATGCGGCTCTTACCATGACTCGTCCCGGGAAGCAGTGCTTTCAAGCGGCGTTGATCTTCCTGACTGTCGCCCAGCTGACTGCAGGTACACAGTCTCAGGGTGCAACATGATGATAAGCTGTGCCACTTATTTTTTAAGGTTTTTAATGAGTTCTGAGACCGCCTATACTAACTCAATAAGTATAGTTGACTTTTCAAAATCACACAAAACTTTATAGCAATAAAAAAAAGAAGTTGGCTCCAAAGATATGATCAAAGGTGAAGCATTTCTTTTTCTTATTTTGTTGCCGTTTTAAAGGTCTGAAAGTAAAGTTACCGCCCACAAACAGCATGTGTGCGGTGGGGAAGTATGGGTGTTAAACGACACTGTGTTTTCAACCTGTCAGTAAGCAGGTTTGGCTAAAATATGTGCAATAAATGTGGTTAGCTTTAGTGCACGTGCTGTGATATATCATTTCAAAGACCTTAAAGCATTTATCTTGTAGCCTGTTTGTATCTAGGGTTAAAAGGTTTTGCTTAATATGAAATAGAAATATTAATTATTTGTTTTCTGTGATTGAATTCATACTAGACCCCTGAAAGCATAGTTGATCATTCAAAAATAACCTGGAGCTATTCTCATAACTCGATAACTGAGGTAATAATTCAAGTGTCTGCAACTTTTTCTTGTCATATGTTTTGCAACTACTTGTTGCCCAAAACTACTTATTTGCTGAAAACTGGGCTGTAGGAAATCCTAAATTGAAGCCTTCACAGTTTTCTTTTATTCTACACACCAAACAGTTCATTATGGAACTAGATGTCAGGTTAAGTGATGTAAACAATCCATAGTTTCCACCCAAATTCATGCTGCATCTTGATGTACGTGCACCAGTGCTGTAACACTGCATTTGATATTGATGAAATACATTAAGAATTGGAGAACCCACAGCCACTCGACTCCAGAGCTGGAAAACAGAACAGGTGCTAGTTCATAAACACAGCCTGGCTTGTTTGGCTGCTGGTGGGTTCAGGTGCACAGAAAGACATAAACGCCAACTTAGAAAAACAGTGTTTGAATGCAGTACATGTTATACTACATTTTCAGTGGGGCAAGTAGGTACGTGGGTTAACTGGACGAAAAGTATTGTTTGGCAGACTTTGTATGTCAGGATCGTTGTCTAATGCATTTTTTAAAAATAATTAAAACGCACATGTTTAAGGGCTTTTTAAAAATTTCATCTGAGATTCTCTGACTTAAGATAACAGGTTACAGGTGACATAAGGTACGTTGTACCAGTTGCACTTTCTTAGTCACTCATGTAATGCATGAGTGAAACTTTTAAAAACAACCAGTTATTGCTTAATTGCGCTAAATGCCTCGTATTGCTTAATGCCTCGAAATTATTCTGCAAGCCTCGGCGCTATTCTTCTAGACACTGGAATTCCATCCGAATAATTGGGCTACTTAAAAGGTTAACAAGGCTCATTAAATGCAGATTTCAGTAAAGCCAGATAAATAAACAAAGTAAAAATGTTTCTTTTTCTACGTTTTTTGCAGTGAACAGATTCCTTATTTGAATGATATAGGGGTGCTTTTTTTTCTCAGTGTGGCAAAAGTGTGTGCCTGTTTTCTGTTATTGTAAACACTTTCTCTGTTACATCAGTGCAGATACTTGTTCAAAGGGACTTATCGAGTTTGGGCTACAGTTATAATAAGGCTTTACAAAACTGCAAATAACAGTGTTATACTCCCCAACACAGCGAGAGAATTCATTTGTAACTGACTCTAGTGACGCCTGAGGAGATGAGTAATTATTCTTTCAGGACTGAGGGATGCTGCAGGGCTATCCAAACCTGTTAGTTTATGGAGAACGATTTAGAAATGTGAACAGTATGTTTAGAATTTGCACAATATCTCATTTAAAAGAGTACTCATTACCGTCACTGCTCGGCTTCAGCTGTCCCCTCTAGGGTTTGTCAAAAAACAAGCTCTAAAAGCTGCGAACAGTGATTTCAAACTACATTCAAAGCACAGATCCACTTCCAAATTGAATGGATGTGGAATCAACTTTGATTAATTGTTGTGTTTCTTTTCATATCTTTTTTTTTTTATATGCATGCAGAGGCATAACTACTGACTCTATGATCAAGTAAATATGTGGTAATATGAAGTTACTGAAACAGAGAGAATAAAATATGGATTTGCAATTTACTTATATATCATCATGATGGGGGATTTAGAGCGAGAGCAAATGGTTAGACACGTTTCTTGTTAAACTATTGTGTTAGATTATGTGGGGTTTCACAGTAATCCATCCAAGACTATATCTAAGAAAATCTTTCTTAAACAGCACTCGTCACTTATTGAGAGAAGTTTAGATTTCTGTTTTCACTAATTTGATGCGATAAGCCAATAAAAACTGTTGTTTTTCATTCATTTAGAAGTTTTTGGGCCTTTCAAAAAAACTCTCAACAAGATTTTAAACATGTACATTTTGGAAAAATAGGTTTGTCATTGAAGATGCACGATCCCCAAATCAAGCATCTTCAATGACAAACCGTCAATACGTCTCCGTCAGCGTTATACAATGGAGAAAATAAGAAAAAGAAGTGGTTAAACACACACACCAGTGCTCAGGCATTCATCTGCTTTAAAAAAAGGAAACTCTTGCCGCACCTCGGTGTATTTTAACTTAATTGTCCTTGAAGAGGTTGTTACCAAGCAACCCCATGTATGCTATAAAAAGGAAAAAAGTAATCTTATAGTCTTCACCTGAACTTTTTTTTGTGCTGATTTTGTCAGCAGGTCTGTCTCACCAAGACGAGCTTTACAAAAACCTTTAAAAGAAAAGATTGGTGATATTTCTAACTGTCAATCAGTCCTGTTTAAAGACCAAAAAGATGAAGAGTTATCACTGCTCAGTTTGTCCACTGGGGAATGAAAATCAAATATATGTCTTTGTTCTGTCACTTCTACCACAGTTTATCCTTTTAGAGTGTTTTCTTGTGAGTTCACTAACTGGAAAGATGTTAAATGTTGTTAAATTCAGAAAACAACATTTGTGGTCTGTAAATGCTTTTTTTTTTTTTTTTTTTTATTTTAATTTTTTTTAATTTAAAAATTTTTAAATTTTTTAAAATTAAAAAAAAAAATTTTTGGTTTTTAAATTTTTTTTTTTTTTTTTTTTTTTAACAGTAGCAATGGCTCTTTTCAGAAATCACGACAAGGTCAAAAAAATGCTTTAATCTTTGCCATGAGTGCTTTCATGCAGGAGATATTTCCTTTCTGCCAAACTACACCTGCCATCCCTATCACTCTGCAGAAGGATTCATGTACTCGTGATGAAAGCATTATGGGAGGTAAACATTAATGATGTCTCCTCTCAGCAGAGCTATAATTAGATAGCTGCATGCTTGTTTTAGTGGTTGTAGACTGTAGGGAGAAAACTGTTGTTACATGACTCTGGTCAAAGCAAGATTTGTGGTTGTATTTCTTTTTCTTGTTCTGGAAAAAGAGACATCAGTTCTCTGTTTGTCGAACATGTTTTTGGCACCTTAGTCACTACAAGGTGAGTGCCGTTTTGTTCCGTTATACTCAGAGAGAAGCCAGACATTACAGCCAACATGGCCAAAACTGGGCAGCTCGTACCAAAACCACCTGAATGAAGAGCACAGCAGGCTGGAGGAAAAAATATACAAATTGAATTTTTCAAAAACGTCTCCTTTGAGACCGTCTACCACTGTCTACTTTGTGTTATTTGGACCTAAACGACTAGGCTACAAGATGTTAAAAATAAACATTATGTTTATAAAGATATTGTAATGATATATGTTTTAAAATCTCTTTTTCATTCTTTGGCTATTTCAGATTTTAAGTACCATATAACCTCTGTCTGACATGCATAATACAAGTCAGATTTACTTATAAGGCAGTCATAGTTCATGGGAACTGAGCCAAGTGAGCAATGTGGTTCCAGATGTAGTGGCACAAAATGCAACGTCAATGAAAAATTGATCGGCTTTCCAGGAGATTCATTTATGGAGCAGAAAAAACAAGAGTCCGGAATAACCAGGGATTGATTTCTGATATAGCTACGTATCAATTATTTTTTGATTTATAAGATTAAAAAAACGCACACAAAACAAAACAAAAAAAACATAAAAATACAGCTCATTAAGTTAATTTCTTAATTTTTTGCTTCCAATGAGCCAGACTTTCTTGTATTTTTTTTTTTTTTTTTTTTTTTTAAAAAA